>JABUQX010083023.1:12500-35000 GCA_015478945.1 Trachelipus rathkii | reverse complement strand
TTAGAAAAAAAAATGCCTAAAAAATTTTTTTTTTGGTTAAATATTACGATGTTAATGTAAAATTAACATTGATATGTTAGAGATATGCTTGAAAAAAGTGTGATAGGTTGGCGTTTTGTACGAAGTGTTAGGTACTTAACTGTTGTTACTGCGGAAGTTTGTTAATGTTAGTTAGTAGTTTATTCGTACGAATGGTGTGTTAGTGTTTGTAGTTGTACATTATCTTAAGTTCAGGTTACTGTATGTTAGCTTTATTTAATGTAAAAACTTTGTTACGTTTAGCATATATTCGTTTGGTTGTTATATAAAGAACTTATTTTTTTGTTATGTTTAGCCGAAATTGATACGTCGAAATATGCCACTGATCATAGACTCAAATAGATCAAAAGGTCATGGTGGGAGGGTTGGGAAAGGGGTTGATGTTTGATTTACTGATTTTTACTGCTTTAAAATCAGTAACTATTACAATTTACTTGTGATATTTTATTCAAAGAACTTATTTTTATGTTAAGTTTTGGATAAAACTTTTGTTATGTTTACAGTTTATTCGATGATTGTATGGATAATTAGTATAACGGTTTATGAAATAAATTTTTGTTAAATATTACTGTGTCAATGTAAAATTAGCTTTAATATGTTAGAGATATGCTTTGAAAAGTAATGAATAGGTTACGTTTTTGTATGCAATGTTAGTTTACTTTACTGGTATATCTAGTGGTGGAAACTTTGTTAATGTAACAGTTTATCAGAGCGTAGTTAGATGATGTTAGGTTTGTCTCTGTACATTATTTTCTTAGTTCTATGATGCTATGTTAGCTTTTATTATGTTGAAAACATTGTTATGGTTAGCGATATATTGATAGAGTTAGTATACTAAAGAACTCATCTTTGTGCTATGTTTTTTCGAAATGATAGCTACGTAATTCTATAGTGTTAATGTAAATTAACATTGATATGTTAGAGAATATCCGTTTGAAAAAGTGTGAATTGGTTACGTTTTTGTACGCTGTGCTAGTTACTTTCCTGTTTGCTAGTTAGAACTTTGTTAATGTTAGGCCGTTTTCGTAAAGCGTAAGGTGTTCAGGTTTTTGTCAATTGCTCTATTAATAATCTTAGTTCTGGTAATGCTAAGTTAGCTTTATTAAAGTGAAAACAATGTTACGCTAGCATAATATTCGTTGGTTAGTATAATTAAAGTACTTATTTTTGTACTGTGTTTATCCGAAATGATACTACGATATGTGACCTGAATCATTTGGTCGCCCGGCGGTCAAGGTCATGGACGCGGTACGCAAAGGCCTGCAGCTGGCCTGGGACGTGTGGTTTTGATTTACCTGGATTTACTGATTTACATGATTTACTGCTTTTAAATCGGTAAACTATTACCTTTACTATGATATTTTATTCAAAGAATTATTTCTTATAGTTTGATTTGAGAAAAACTTTGTTATTTTTTTAGTTTATGTTGGATATAAACTTTTACGTTTTATATTCTTTCATGTGGATTATCGATATTTAGGAAGGTATATGATAATTTTTTTGTTAAATATTCCCATAATGATAATGTAGAAATCTTTGTTACGTTAGCATATATTCGTTGTTCTGTATGATAAATCGGACAAGGTTATGTTTTTGTCAATGTTACTGTGTCAGTGGTAAAAATTAACGTTAATATGTTGAGATATGATTGAAAAAAAGTATCGAAAATAGGTTAGCGTTTTGCATGCACTGTTGTATACTTATTAATCGTTGTATAAGTGGCCGATTTTGTCTAATGTGCGTTAAACAGTTTATTGCATGTTTTAAGGTATGTTAGGTTGTCGTTGTGGAATTATATTCTTAGTTCAGATGATGGCTATGTAGCTTTATTAATTGTGATAAACTTTTGTCGCCGGCGCTTAGCATATATACTTCGTTGGTCGGTATGATAATTAGGTTAGGCTATGATAAGTTCTTTGTTATAATGTTACTTCTTCTTTATTAAAATACTAATTCAGTTCTGTTTTAAGTGAAGAAAAAGAATAATAACGGTTACTTTTTTGTATGCCTATGCTTAAAAGCTTCTAGCTTCATCGCTTGGTAAGTTGTGGAACTTTGTTAATGTTAACAGTTTATTCTAGCGCTTAAGGTGATGTTTTAGGACTTTTCGCATATTCTGTAGGCTACTTATATTCATGTTCAGGTGACTCTCACTCCTTGCTTTATTTGATGTCGAAAAGCTTTGTTAGCGTTTAGCATATATTCATCTGACGGGGATACGAATTTGCGCAATGTGTGATAATTTTAGCTTGAAACATATTACGCTGTTTAGAAAAATTAACATTGTTATGTTAGAGATATGGCCTGCACATACGGTTACGTTACACATTGTATGTTAATGATTGTTCTTTACTCGCTTAGTTCACGCACGGCGAAAAACTCTCTCAGTCAACGTTAACAGATTTATTCATGTTTAAGGTGTGTCAGGTTTGTCGTTGTTATATAGCATTCATAAACAGTTCAGTAATATGATTAAATTACAGTGGTGGCGTAATGTGAAAACTTTGTTTACGTGTTAGCATATATTCGTTGATCAGTGTATAAGGAATTTGTTTTTATGTTATGTTTATGTCCAAATAGATACTCGAAATGTGAGCTTGAATCATAGATGGCACATAGATAAATAGATCAATAGATCAATTAGATCAATAGATCATAACGGAAGGCCTGAGGAGGGCAGTTTGATATACTGATTTAACCTCGATTTCTGCTTTCGGGTATGTAAAAAACGTAAATTGTAAATATATTGTTCGTAAGAAAGATACAAGAAATATTTATTTAAATCCTCCAGTTTATTATGTTATTATGTTTATTTTATTTTTTATTTTATTTTTTCTTGATTGTTCTGTAACCATTTTCGAAATCTACAGACTCGTAACATATATAAGGATACCAACATTGTTGTTATATGGGATGTTTATTAACTCAGCACCGGAGCCGATACTGACTCCAACACGTCTGACTGATCGAATCGCTTACTCGAGACTCCCTCCCTAATTTATTTGCTATCACTTCCTTTGCTTCTTCTCTTCACCTCCTCTGTTTGGCATTCCATGCATTTCTTCTTCTAATTTTCAGGAGGGGGCCTCCTCCGGGGGGTTTCTCGCTGGATCTGCCGAAGTCCGGAATCGACTCAGAATCCTTTTCGCGATTCTGTCCTCAACCCAGCCTCCACATTTCAGGCTCTACGATTTTTTAATTTTTAGGGGGAATCGTCCCCCCGTTAAGGAGGGACGCAGGGGTTACGTAATCTCATCTTACGCACGAGATACGTCATTACGCTGCGGAAGCCTAAACTTGTCTTTAAGCTTATCTCCACGCGCTCGAAGCAGCAAGCAAGGCGTAAGCGACATATTTGAGGACTACACTTTTTGGGTGGAGTCGCTACGAGTGAGTACGAATTATCGCGTGTTAACCAGCTTAATACACTGCCATAGATTATATTCCATAAGTTTTGAAAGCGTAGCCTCGTACTTTGCTTCTATATCGAAAAAAAGTGTCGCCGGCTCACTCTGGCTATCTGATAATCACATACCCCCCCTCCCACCGAGATTACGTATGCGAAATGTTAATTATGAGTTAATCAATATTTCTGGCTTTTACTCGATTATAATTTTTTAATACGTTAACAATATAGCTCAACTCAGAGGCACTGAGAAAGCTAGGAGTTAAACGCTTGATTTGGTGCTCAAAAACATCGATAAAATCAGTGATTGAACCATAAAAAAGGATCTACTACTGCTCATATGAAAAAGCCCTTGCAGGAACGGGCAAAAGGTCCGGTCACTTCTGATGGGGTGAGCCTCCGCCCCCTTTTGGGGGGCTAAACCTCAGAAAACGATCTTCCAGACCTTAAATTCGGTCTGACCGACCTTAAAAACCCTAACCTTGACACGGCAAGCTTGAAAAACCAAATGTTGGCACCTAACAATGTATGAGCTGTTTGCAAAATTTGGCAATATAATCAATAGGCGGTTTGCAAGCTTCTCGTTATTGCAGTTTGTGGCTAGTCGTTTTCACCGCTATATCCAGCTGGTCCTACGTCACCCGGTCTATTGCTGTTTTTGGACCCCGCGATCTGTGCTGTGGATGCTCTTTTCAAGCTTCCACAAATCTCTTCTGAAAGACTTGTGCTGTAGGTAAATTTTAATGTTTTATGATTTAAAAAGTAATATGGATAAGGGTTATGCAGAATGACTCATTGGAATTTAAATTCAATGTCTCGTCCGTCATAAAAATAGTATAGAAGATATAAAATGTGCAATGATTAAGTATGTGCGGTCGGAAGAGGTATAGCTTGGGTCACTTGTGTTTTTTGAGTAACGGTTGGTTGAAATTCGGGTCTTTGTGTAGGAGCTATGGGCATTTCATAAAACCCAGCTCATATATACGCACTTCACCAATTACACTTATCAGAAAATGCAGGTCTATAAATTGCCATTGTGTAAGCATTTCTGTCTGATGCGCTTGCTAGGTTTAGTTTTAACTAAAGGATATATATACGCAGAAATTTTAGCCACGAACTACGCATGACGAATATATAAAATTAATATTAACGCCATCTGCTACTCATATCATCCATTAACTAAGATAGATAACTTAAAATTTTCTTAGTGTCTTTACAATATTTCGGGGAGGCGAGTGATGGCCGCTACCTGGCTTGCGCTTAGTGATACGGGCCCGTGATATAATACTATATATATATATACTATTAGTTAGATATAAACTATTTATATACGTTATATATACCTATTATTATATATATATAAATACTATATATAAATATATAATATACTGATTATTATCTCATACTTTAGTGTGTAAAGATACATATAATTATTTGTTATTAGATGTATTTATTTATCAGGGGGGACTGATTATATATATATATCTATATATGTATGTTATATATATATTATAACGCTATACTTATATATATATATATAATAATATATACACTAAGTATATACTATATATACTATATATATATATATACTTTATATAGAGATATTTAGACTCAATTATACTATATCTGAGTATGGAGAACGATATATAGGGTATTTAATAAAGACTACCTATATTAATACCATTAATATTATTATTAATACCTCACTATTAACTCGTTAATATATATATATTATACTTATATTTAATTCTCTATTATATATTATTAGTAGTTATATATATATATGTATGA
Organism: Trachelipus rathkii; assembly: GCA_015478945.1. NCBI lineage: Eukaryota > Metazoa > Arthropoda > Malacostraca > Isopoda > Trachelipodidae > Trachelipus > Trachelipus rathkii. The sequence goes on along the minus strand of JABUQX010083023.1, from coordinate 29,764 downwards.
TTACTTAATACCTAAATATACAACCTGACTACTTTACATTAATTAATGTATTGTAACTTAAGTTACATATAATTATATGTTTATATAATGTACTTGTGGAGTATATATAACATAATAGATATAGAGACGTAGTTTCTTAGTATGTCTTTATCTTCTCTATTTAGGATTTTTTCTACTGTATATAGCATGACATATTTATATTCACCGTTACTATATATATTAAGCATTACTTATAAATCATATTATTCGATAGTTATATACACTTTTATTCAATATACCACGCTATTTAACCGTGACTATATATCTAACTATATATATATATACTATATATATATATAATATATATATTATATATTATATAGTATATATTTTTAACCTTATACTACCTATATATATATATATCACCTATATATATATATATATATAGATATATAATATATATACAGAGGTGGGCAGTAACGGGCGTTTAACATGTAACGCGCGTTAGGGTAACGGGGCGTTATACAATTGTATAACGAGTAACGGTAACGAGGCTTTCAAACGCATTTTAAATGTAACGTGATAACGGTAAACGCTAACCGTCTTCTATTAAAATTTGTATATCGGTGCTTTCCGTTACATTTCGCGTTACTCGCGTTCAGCTATCGCTACAAATGCTGAATCTAAACTTTGTTGACATTTTTTTTTATTATTGTAAATCTAGTTGTCTTGATGCAAAATATTATCTCTTAATTACTACTTATATAATATATACTCCATAATTATATTTAAATATTATTTATATTATTATTGAGGTATAGTAGTTATATCTATATATATATATATCTTAAGCGATATATATAATTAATATTAACGTTAAATCCTATATATAAATATATTAGAGATTATTAATAAATACTATTAATACTATATATATTTATTTATTTATTTATTTATTTATTTATTTTTATTTATTTCTATTAATTTTTATTTATTTATTTCTATTATTATTTCTATTTATTTATTTATTTTTTTATTCTATTTAATTATTTATTTTTTATTTATTATATTTACTTTATATTATTACTATAATAGATTAAGAGTAGTCTACCTATTATGATATTAATATACAATAAATGTAGTACTAAATCATATAAAATTAGATACATTTTAAATCGCCTAGAATAATCTTGTATACTGTTAAGAGGAATACGTAATATACGAATATTATATAGTATTATATATACTAGTAATATATATATATATATATTATATATAGTACACTGCAAAAGTTATCAGCGCTGCAGGAAGTGAGAGCAGACCTTTTGGTAACAGTACGCCGGAAAGCGCTTATTGGAGCCAGGAACTTGAATAATGTATTTAAGATTATATGCGGTACGCTTAATATTGCGATGTATGGTGAAAGGAGGAGGTAGATCCTGAGATGATGTAGGGAAGCCAGGTAGGATTGCGACATGATGGGAATGGACATATAAGAGGCATCATGAGAGGAGAAGTAGAGAGAGGAAGAGATACTGGGAGGGAGGATATATCTAATGATCTATAATAGGGGTAGAGGAAGGAATGCAGAAAGCTATGGAGTGAGATTTCATAATAGGGCCGAGATGTCGCTGCCGTTTCATAGCTAGTATATAGTAAGTCTTACCACGAAGACTTATAAGATGCACTTTTAAAATCAAGGAAAAAAGATATCTCTCTCTCTTATTTTTTTTTTTTTTTTTTTTTTTTTTTTTTTTTATTTTTTCCTTGTGTCCTCTTTTTGTTTTTTTTTTTTTTTTTTTTTTTTTTTTTTTTCTTGTTTTTTTTTTTCATAATTGTATGATTTTTATTGTTTTCTTATTGCTTGATGAGACTATGGGGCGCGCAACATGGAACACTTCGGCAAGAGGAAAAAAAAAAAAACAGTTTGCATGTAAATGGTAAATTGAGAATGTAGAAGAAGAGGTATATAGAAGAAGAGGATTTGTACTGTTTAGGATAACGATTGGAATAATTTCAATTTTGCACTGAGTGGGTTATAGGAGTAAGAGCCGGTAGAGTAACATAATAGGTAAGGCACAGTGTGGATAGTGCTAGGTAAGGTAATATTGAAGGATATGCTCGAGATTTGTTTTCTGTCTGAAGGAAGGGATTGAAGATCATGAATGATTTTTTTTTCAACGAAGGGACTCATAGGTTCGCAAGGTATAGGTGGAATAATATCATAAGAGAATTCGATCACAGATCTATTATAGACTATATAATTGACATTCTCGTCTGATAGTAAGGAGCATGATAAAGCGGATGTTTATAGTAATATCCTGGCGTAACAATGGATTTCGGATCATTAAATTGTTGGTGATGGACGCTGGTGGTGAACGTGCAGTAATAACAGCTGGATAGAACTCTATAGAAAAGAGAATGTGATTAAAGGGAGATCAGCTGAAGGTATTTTTAATGAGTAATATTAAGAAAAATAAATGCAAGACACTTAGAACAAATTAGTTAAGGAGTATGGAAGATGCAGGAGAACAAGAAACGATAAGTTAACGGGTATGCAGGGGAGACTCTACGGTCTAAAAGATGGGTATGGGGAACGAGAAAGACTAGCACAATGCATTGCGGAGTGTCTCTGGAAAATGGTGGACTGTAGAAATGAAGGAGGTCAATAAAGGAGGAAATACGCGTATTGCAATGAGCAAGGTGGCTTAAAAATGGAATCATACAAACAAGGGCTCAGTATGTGCAGGCAAGAAATGATGCAGAGAAAGTGAAAAGAAGAGTAAAGAAGAGGCTGCAAAGAGTGAGGCGGAAGAAATGATAGAAGTAATGGGAAGGCAGAAGGCGTAAGAGTTTTTAAAGACTGGGCAAAGAGCATATAGAGATCAAAGAGAAAGTGTGGCCACATGCTAAAAGATAAACAGGGAGTAGGTTTGTGTGAACATCAATAGACACAACAGGAGGATGGACGAGTACTTCAGTGAACTGTAATGTGAATGGCAGTGGGAGGAGGTAGGAGAAGAGATGGTGAGAGGGAAGTAGGACGAGTGAGTAAGCGGGAGGAACTTAACTGTGGAGAATTAGAGGTGCTCTGAAAGGGCGATGAAGAACGGTAAGCACCGGGTGAAAGATGGGATACGCCATAGATTGGTATAAATGAGGCGCACGGTCCCGATAAAATGAAAGACAAGAATATTGATAAAACTGTTTTATATGGTTGTTTGGAACGAGAGTGAAGTAGGCGCTAGTAAGGATGGGGAAAATCATATTATCAGTACCAATATTGATAACTTAGGAGACTGTAAAAACTATAGACTTAATTTCCTTGCTGATCCTCTGGCATAAAACATATGAGAGTAATTTTAGAGATAAAGTTGAGATAGTAGTAGACGCCGCAGATACTGGGATAGAGTCTGGGCGCACGGATGTAGAAAGAACAGAAACACGAATGGACCTCTTGTTCGCTCTGAGAATTACGTTGGAAAAGGTATGGGAATTCAACAACCGAGCATATATAGCTTTCATAGATCTGAAAAAGCTTTCGATTCAGTGCCTAGAGAGAGAGACTTTGGAGAGGGCTGGAGAGAGAATATGCAGTGGGTTAGAAAGTTCAGAGGAGCTCTGGAGAGTTAGTACAGGAATATCGGCAAATGTAAATGTAAGACACAGAATACTATATGAGAATTATCTTTGACCAGTGCGAATTAAGGTTCGAGTAGAATAGGGGTTTAAAACAAGGACAGGCGTGCTGTCACCGATTTTCTTTGTATCGTATCTTAAATGTAGTGATAAAACGAAAGTGAGGAAGTGAAATCGGAGATGTGGACGGTGATATTTTAGCTTATGGGGCGGATGACTTGGGCATGCTGGAGCGAAAGAGGTGTAGAACAAGGTTGAAGAGTTAGGTGCTAGATATTGTTTGTTCCTTTAATCAGGCTCTCTGAGAGGGTCCGGCTTTATTTGACTAGTAGAGGACAGAAAGCGGAGAGATCATGGGGGGTGAGGTCAGTAAGAGAGAGAGGAGGAAGCAGAGTTTGAATATATCTGAGAGGTGGACGGGGATCTGTGAGAATTAAAGACGGTAGAGAAATGTACTACATAGTTGTATGGGTGGATGTATTTTGGAAACGAGAGGGAGGAATATAGTAAAGAGTGAATCACAAAGTAGGGTAGCTCAGTTGGGGGAGGCAGTAAGAGGGCTAGTGCATTCCAATACTGAAAGAGAGCAAATGGAGTGTGGAGGTGAAATAGAGTGGATATTTGAAGGTGTGGTAAATACAGATTTTAACTAATATGGAGCAGAGACTGGAGTACGACAACAAGAGAGGATAGTTGAATACAGAAGTCGGCGAAGATGTACGCTTTGAGAGCGATAATGGGAAAGAACTAGAAGAGACAGACAGAGAAAAGAAGGAATAAAAGAGAAGGTGGGAAAATGAAGCTATATAGAATAAGATGGATGCAGCTAAATTGCTGAGAGGGTGGGGACACCTGGAGAGGATGGCAAGAGGGGAGAGTAGGCAAAAAGTAGATGGGAGTGAGACCTGGAGGGAAGCGAGACGAAAGAGGTGACGCTAGGAAAGAAAGCGGAAAAGCTCGATGAGGACTCAATTGTAGAAGACATGGATTGGCCGCTCGATGAAGGAGCTGAGGGAAGATGGTAGTTTTGGATAGATAGAGAGTGATTCAGAAGGTGCTGGCCCTGCGTGCTGACAAGGGTCTTGACCTTTCTGGAGCGAGTTTGTAAATTGTGTGAAATATTATTGTTGTAATAATTATTCTATATTTATATAAATATCTTCATTATTATATAATTTAATACTTATTATATATAAGCAATTAAATACTATATTCTATCACTTATAATATTATCTATTATAGCATTTTTATATAACTTATATATATAATATATATTTGATAGATAGTGCTAAGGTCCTTATACTATAATAATATATTTTTTTTTTTTTATATATTATATAACTATACCTATGTATATATATATATAGATTCCCTGCTAATAATATTATATAATATACTAATATTAATACAGTCCACATTAAGTATAGGTATAAATATATATATATACTACGTTGAGTCTATTTAATATATATATATATTATAGAATATATATATTATAATCACGACTATTATTATTAGAGTATTAGTATATATGTATATATTCTATAATAAATGTTATTAAATAGTTATATAGTCTACATGGGCAGTAGGCAGAGAATTTCATTTAGGGGGGGCAAAGGTTGAGTGATATAATATATATATATATATATATATTAGGTATTATATTTATTATTTTTATAATTTTATAGTTTTGAATAGTATAATATATATATATATACTAATTATTTTAATAATATATATATATGCATTATATATATATAATTAAGAGAGAGATGCATGAGAGGAGTAACTATTATATTATACTTTATATATACATAACTATATTATATTATAGTATATATATATATATATAGTAGTATTATGTATTTGGTTATATATAATTTATAGTATAATAACTTAGTATAATATACTATTATACTATTTAGAGATATATATAGATATATATTTAGAATATTATATATAGGATTAGATATGAATGCTATTATATAATATATAATTAGTATTGTCGTGCTGTTACGTCTATATATATATATATATATATATATATATAATGGTGTGAGTGTGTGTGTGGGGGGAGAGTGGTATATCTTTGTGTTGTGGATGATATGATTTGACACTTAAGAGGCTTAAGGCAAAGGTTGAGTGATTTATACTCCCCGCTCTCGTCGAGACACTGATCATAGGCGTCGTGGGTTGGTTAAACATCCACAGATTCTTTCCTTTGCATAATAAGCTAATAAAAAATATAATATATAAAAATAGTTATTTCGGTTATAAAATAATAAAATAACCAGTCTACAACCATTTCTAATTAAACACAATTATTATGTATACACGTAGGTGTAGTAAATAAAATAAATATCTTATAAACTAAACGTAAAGTAATATTTATGGGGGGTTGGCGAGTATGAGTCCTGAGTGAACTAATATTAAATGTAAACTAGCGATTAGAACGTCCTGAATTTTCAGCGATTTCAGCAATTAACATTGGTTTCCAAATATCGTTTATTTTTTACTACTGAGTTAGTTATCTATTGCAATACTGGCATGTCCCTCTACAACTATGGCCAGTTAAGCCGGCTGTCTTGCAGTTATTTTGTGTTTGCTTACCTAAGTTATTTACTCTTCAAATAGATGCATCAGATACTTCTCTGGGATTTGTTAAACTACGGTATGGGGCACGCAGTTTGCAATTAACAGAACAGGTTTTTAATTTGAGGAATAAAGGGGTCGGCTTCTTTAATAACTTCAGTAAGTTCAAAGTCTTTCAACTTTTGCTTTTCCATTTTTATCCAGCCACTCCCATGATTCAAAGACATTGAAATTGAATTCTTGAAGAGTACATTTTAGTAGTTTGCAATCCATATTGCTGTTAGGGCATCAGATAGAACTATATCATGGATGTAAAAGGCTGTTTTTATGAACTTTGCTTCCACATTGCTAGTGATGGTAAAAAAATTAATCTCTTAATACGTCTCTACGCTAGACATGCTCATCCTCTTACAGCATTTAGAGCATTAGCTTCAGGTTTCGAGAATAGAATTTCGGAGTTTGCTTCAGTTGCATAGCTCGGTGTCATTTTTACAATCACACCTGTACTGCCTAGACGGAGTGTCTGGCATCTCATTTCTAATAATAACCACAAAATAAATGGCGCTTCGCCATAACCCGTAATTACCTGCATATTACCTCAGAGGAAAAATAATGGGAAATAGTATCAGGACATGCGCTGAATGGCGTGGGCTGTCACAGATATGAGATTCGCACTGCAAATAAGCAACTCAAGACTAACGAAGTAAATGAATTTGGTGGAGGAGTAGGGCCAAAGTCCATGATGACTCTCTTTTCTGATACGAGAGTGTTGTGCATCTCGCATGCACCCGCCGTCATTAAATAAAGTGAATAGAAAGTGAATAGTGGGCTTAAATACGCTACGGATACAGCATCGAACAGATCCCTAGAGTCACTTAATACGATTTCCGCCGTGTTAAAATAAAGTCGTTTCTTTTGGCACACTACAATACTGCTCACTACACTTTCAATGCGGTCCCTGTAAAAAGGTTATTCAGCTTTGAGGGTACATATACACTCTAAAGTAGATTCCTAGTCTCATCTGATAAATTATGTTTGATACATAGAGTCCTAGTCATTCTTAAAGGTAATCCTTCATATTTGCAATGTTATTAATTAAGTTACTTTAAATAAAATCCTTATGTATATGTGTCTTTCTATGTCTTTCTTTTTTATTTAATATATTATCTATAGAATTACAGAAAATTATGATGTTAATACTTTACAGTGTTTCGAACTATGAATTTAGTTCGATAAAGGGTTTATATTTCCATGAATTTTAATTAATACATATTCTTATTCATTATTTTATTTATTATTACTATATTATTGATTATATTATTATTTCATTATTATTATTCTGATTATTATTTATTGATTATCATTATTATTAATTATTTGCTTGTCATTGTTCTTTATATTCTTCTTTAACAGAAAACATACCTGAAATGCGCATTTATTAATTCATTCACATTGCTGAAAATGTCAAACATGTACTTTTAAAGAATAATTAATCAAACACATATCAATATTACATGTTGAAACAGAAGATTGGCTAGCTAGGGTTCAAAAGTGATGACGCTCAATTGAGATAATCTTCTACGTTTATTATAATACAAATTATACTCAAAAATTTAAATTGGATAATATTAGGATCACTAAAGTCCGCTAATATGTATTATTTATTGCCATAAAGTTTAGATATGAAACTTAAAATAGTATAAAATTTTAAAAATTGTAATATTTCCTATCTGGTCAAATGATAGTAATGTAATTTGCAATTTTTGAATAAAAGTTTAAAACTGTTGAGTTAATCCAATGATTTAATGCCTCTAGCCGGTAATATCAGATGTACCTATGTTTCCTCATATGTACACTAAAAGCCTCGCATAACGTCATTATATAAGCCTTGAAACTGACGCGGAAAGTAGCTGCTCGTATAGCTGTAACGGCGTTACATGTACGAGTAACGGTAACGCTTCAAAGGATTTTAAAATGTAACGATGTAACGATATAACGCTACCCCTTTTCTCTCAAGTAACGAGTAACGGTAAAGCGCTAAGCCAAATTTCATGTAACGATGCGCGCATCTCTGTATATTCACTTATACTTATAAGTATATTATAATCATTTAATATAATATTATATTATTCTATATATATATTATATAGTAATATGATATATATATATATATATTATTTATCTTTATTTATACTGCATTATATATATATATTATTACTATATATATTTAGTGAGTAAACTTATATATATATATAGTAGTTTATATAATACAATACAATATATTATATCCGTATGATATATATCAATTATATAATATATTAATATATTATTATAAATTTATAATATATATATATATATACATCTATTATATAATACAGTACATAACTTTAATCGAATACATGAATATTTAAAATACAGTGAATATAGTGTATAGTGAAATAATATTAATTGATTAATACCTACTTATAATCTTATACTACTTTACTATAATATATCACTAGTATACCTATATATATCATATAATTCATATATATATTCCTCCAGAATCTTCTCCACGCATCTCTGTCTTCAAATGTTCGGAACTTCTCTACTTCTTTATCGTCTTGCCTTTTCGTTGTATAGCGCTCCACACAGATCCATCATCCAATTCTGCTCTCTAATCTTTCCTCTAATGTGTGTTGCTCTATCCGCCTGTCTCCAACCCGATATGGCAATCTCCCTCTACCTAGTGTGCCCGTTCTCCATTCTTTTCACTAGTGTTCCAGACATCCTCAACTGAATTTCGGCTGCATCCACTTATTCGCTAAAACCTGTAGGACTAGCTCTACATCACTATGTATCTCATCGCGCAGCCTCATCTTTGATCTCATATAATATCTCATCAATGCAACACTAATGATTCTTAATACTCTCATCTCTGCAGCTTCTTTTCTGCTCTTCTTCATTGCATTTTTTGTTTATCATTCCGACCCATACAACAATATTGTTCTCCGACTTGTTTTATATATTGACACATTTTTTATTTCTATGTTGTGTATTCTATAACTGATCCTTTGTGAGCCAAACTGAGGTATATACACTGTTCCTCGCATACGATTCTGTGAGAAGGGCTTCTAATCATTTCATATCTTGTCTCTCATCAACTGCGTCATATATCGTCATTTTTTCGTTTTCGCTTGAACGCAATACATACAGGCGCTCCGCGAGAATATTTAAATGCTATTGGCCTGCCTCACTGCTTAAGCCTATCTATTCTTGCTCGAATAATTACTTCCTCTCTGTTTAATTCACCTAATTCATATTCTCCGTGGTTTTACGTCGTCTGTGTTTATCATCATACCCATTAGTAGTGATAGGGCCACTTGAGAGCTACCACCCTTTTCGATATGAAGGATTAGAGATATTGACTTCAAACTTGGAATATATAAGCTATGTATGGGTTTAAGCTCGAAACAGGTTAAATTTCAAGTCTCTAGGTTCATAGATATCACGAGGGGGTCGCCCCCGAGGTATCTCGACGTTATAAATTGATATAGCGCTTTACGACCTCTTGCTGGCGGGTTCTGAGACGTGTGAACGTGAGATTTTAGGGAAGTTTAAGACTCCGTTCGGATTCGTCGGCGTAGATGACGTAATCCTGTCGATACCGTAGAGCGAGCTTACGTGCAGCATCGTGAGGCGCGCGTGCGCGGAACGACTAAACATATTTTTATTATTATTACGTCGAAGATTCGATTACGCGAAGGGAATCGATAGTGCTGAGTTCGTAAAAAACCTAACGATTCGCTGTAAGGTAATCGTTTTTTTTTTAGGCTGCACTCGCGACTCTTGTATTCGCCCCGCGGTTTCTTCTCGCATCCGGTTCATGACTCCGACTTTGATTGCCAGCCTGCCTCCGACTCCGAACTTATCGTATCGGGTGCTAAATTTGGAGGGGTGTTAGATGGTAACGTAACCCTATTCGTATACGAATTCGACCCCGCATGGGTCTCCCAAAGGGGGAACGCCCACCTCGCTTCAAAAAAATCAGTGTTCGTATAAGGCTGAAATTTGGAGAGAAGTATTCTGAATTGAACTTTCTGTCCCGGTTTGTACAAATCTGATGAGCTTGCTGCCGGCAGCCGGTGCTGGAGCCACTGCGGTGCGAGTTAATAAACAACTCGTATAACAACAATGTTGGTGTCCATTCCCTAAGGGTTATTGCGAGAGCCATAGATTTGCGTAATATGAGAGGTTATAAATGACCGTATAGGGTGTCTATGACCCCATTAGGGGGGGTCCGCGGACTGAAAAAAAGAGCAGCGAGAGATGCCAAAACTAGAGTAGAAGGAGGAGATGAAGAAAGGATGAAGGATGAATAAAGGAGGGAAGGAATGAAGAAGGAGTCTGATTCAGAGTGGAAGGTGACAGCTGCACCGGTGTTGGCTCCTGTGTTGGGCCGAGTTATTAACTATTTGTGTAATGATACACTATTAATGTCTTTATATATGTATCTGGGTCTGTAGATTTCGAAAATTATGGTTTCAGACGGCATCTAAGACAAAAAAAAAAATAAATAAAAATTTCTTATTCTTTTTGTTTAAAACTTAAAATTTAGCGTTTTTACATACGCCGAAAGCTAGTAAATCAAGTAATCAAACAACTAGCGCTAATCCATACGCATCCGCCTCCCTCCTGTGCCATTTGTGATCTATTTGATCTATTGATCTATTGATTCAAGGTCATATTTTTACTAACCAAAATTTGTAAACCGTTTTCATCGCGCATAAATGCAGTAAATCAGTAAATGAATACCACCTATCCAGCCACCATTCCGCGACCGTGCTCTATTCCATACCTTGATCTATGATCTATATTGATTTCAAGTCACATTTCGAGAGTATTGATTTTGAGCGATAACATAATACACTAAAATATCGAAGTATTCTTTTATATAGCACTAGCTCATAGCGAATTATATGTTTACGTTAAGCAAATGTCTTTTTCCATATTTATAAAAATAGCTTACGCTGTAGTGTGCATCATCTGAACGCTACTTAAAATTAAATCCACAACGACAAACTTAGCTCACATCCTAAAGTAGAATGAGAAGCAGTGTAAGATTTGAACACGTTAAATTGTTCCCTACTTATTGTTCTTATAAACAATACAGAAACGAGTAAGTATTCCAACTATTTGTCAAGCGGGCACATATCTCTAACATAACAATGTTAATTTTTACACATTAGACGTATGAGTGATTATTTAATCACAAAAATTTATAACTATATAACGCGTTAGTCTAAATTATATCATAAACATCTGAGCATGCGAATATGCCTAAGGAGTAGGCAAAGTTTTCCCCATTTAATTGAGAGATACAACATTATGCATTAGCCCGAATAACTGAAGATAATGTAAATATAATTTTTTGAGACCCACTTATAATGTGACAATATACCTGAGATCATGCTCTATATCTTAAGGCTAAATAGTGAAGCCACTAGTGCGCCACTATTAACGTAAGGTTCGCAAACTTATCATAAACATGTACACAGTGACTCTAACAAGACATACAAAAAAGCATAAATCCATTCGTACCTTTATCAAACATATTACCAACATGACAATATTAATTTTATCGAATCACAGCCCTTTAAAACAGTAAGTAAAATATATATATTGAATTCACGTAATAAATTATCTAACTTTACCTAATCGCGAGGGACTCGCGTATTAAAACCTAAGGTATAGTAGACAGAGTTGCAAAGTCTAAAGTTTGATTCTCCGTTAAAGTTCTTTATTAATAAAGTTTTTATAAAGTAATTTGTGTCCGATGCTATAAAGCTCGATGGACATAGTAACATACTCTTAACATACAACAACAGATGGCGATATAAAGTCTCTATCATATAACAACTTAGATCATATAAATCAAACGCTTATAAGCTAAGTTTTCATATATTTTTGTATTATACATATAATTTTTCATTGTAATGATACGTTATATAAAATAACATTAAAAGCTCATATAAATACTATTAGAATACATTGAAGTTTATTTAAATATATTTAAGTGTCTCATGTTTATACTAAAATCAGTTGGAAATGAACATAGGATTCTCAAACTCAAAATTGGGTATGTTTATCTATATAATCATCCTAAAGATATTACATATAGCACAACCCTTGTGTGTGAGATAAGCATGTTAGAGTATAGGTCTAAATGCGCAGATTCAAGGCTAGTGCACATAAAAAAGGATTGCTGCATATTCTTATCAGCTCATATTTTGATTATATCATAGCGAGCTCACGTTCTGCTGCATACAAGAAGAAAGTAAAACTCGCTCCACATGACTGTCCTCGAGCTGATAGTTATTAAAACATTTCTGTATACTGCATGTCATGAGGCGCGGGAAGAGTAAAGCCACATGTATTCGGAGATGACATATAATATCTCTAGATTACACCGTTAGCTATACTAGGTGTGATATAAAGCTCAGAGTGGCCGTAGTTATGTGCACACTACGAGTGCGTTAACTAATGTGACGCCCTGTTAATTAGAAATCATAGTGTGTATTTTAATCAAAGCTGTTAATATCGTTTTCGAGAGCGTTCGAACTGTGAGATACCTATAACTATGGTGAATGCGGTTAGTATTCTAAGTGCACACGATCGATGGTTGTGCTCTCAGTAGTAGTGCGTAGCCATCATGAAGGTTTATGATATATTGGTCACACGATCGAGAACACAACGTCTATTCTATTAGATTCGCATCTTAAGTCTGTATCTCTACCAGATTAGATATTTACTAATGCGTTGAGATCATACGAATAACAATACAACTTATTCCTGCTTACCCATGCTGGCTGCGTCATGTTTGCGATAAGTTCTTGAGTGATGAGTCCATGCAGCAACAAATACCGAGATAAAGGTCTCTTTGATGTGAGCTCTAGTCTCTGCTGTGGAATCATAGCCGTTGAGTCGGTCGCCATCTATCGGTGGAAGTTCTTTACATATTAAATATAGTAATGAGAGGCATCGTTGGGAATAACGACAGTTATGCACTCAGTTGAAGATATATAAACGAACTTGACAGCGAGAGAGTGATGCGGAAGATGTTCGAGATATCAGGCAGATACAGACGATAAATATACCTAGCTTGAAGTAAAATAGAGAGTGTGATAATGAACAATCCTTAAAGTGTATATGAGATTTCTTGTCTTTTCACCAATCATGAAAGAGAAGTAAACACACAAGGTATAGAAGGGATCTGGGACATTATCTTTGGTGTCGAGAAACGCACCAGAAAAGTGCCGAAAGTCGTAAGTCAGTTCAAAAGGGTAATATAGTTTGGCTCGTGTATAGAGTGGGCAATCAAGAGCAACGCAAATCACAATATAAATTAATAGGTACTTCACATAGTGAGTAATAATAATGTTAACTTTACATAGGAGATATACCTAAGCCAATATTGCATGATATAATGATAGGCTTCCGACGCTATAAAACAAAAAACTAAAAAAACTCACAAACAGAAGGTCCAGACAAAATTTAAAAATATAAAATAATAATAATTCAAAACTTTAAAATTAAATATGTATAATAATAATCATTAATAAATAATAATAATATATTGATATATACAGTAATAATACATATACTATATTACATATCATATAATAATTAAAATAATTCAATAATAATATATGAAATAATATAATGATTATTCAATATAATTAAATAACTCTATTATATATGGTAATAATCAAGTGTGTTCATTTCACATACTCACTCATAAATTTGATTTTTAGCATAGGCTTAATAGATCTAAAAAGTCTAAATCTTATAGCTGTGAGAGAAGTAACCAATTCATTTTCGTATGCGTTATAACTTCATTGAAAGTCCTTTTCAACTTCAATCGATACTATCATTGAGCTACATATGTTTACACGTGGTTTATCGCTTCAGACGCATCCTATAAACATATTTTGGTGTCCTATTAAGATCAGAAATCTAAGTGTGTAAGGTACTAAATTTTCGGAGCGCAGATGGATTTCATATAAATTACACTCAGAAACGCAAAGTTTGCTGTCTACGGGTAATCATCTATGTGAATGTTAAGAAGAAGTGTTCATTGATAGTTAGACTCAATAAGAATATGCATCACAAAATTCCAATCGTTCATTGATATGGCGTATAATATCTCTGATTACAGTTGACATGTTGTTGGCACAGTTTAAGGCATATAAGTTGAGAGCAGTACATATTTTCGTTCGTAATTCCTACTATAGTTATTGGGCTCGTTATTACGCATGCTCGTGCTCTCTCTACAAATCCGCTCGATAGATATTTTATCTGTTTTATATCTCGCAGAAATTAATTCTATTTATTTCGAGGCTGTTTATAGGTTTATGAATTGGTCATTCCCTATATACATTACCATTTTAGTCTTGCCATCAACTGGCGAACGCTCCATTCTCATGTTGTGAAAATTATTATTGGCCATTAGTAAGAAAGAGAATAAGTTAGATGAATGTAACGTGGACTTATGACATCGGCTCCTTCTGCAGATAAATCGGTGTTGCTGGGTGGAGTCTAAAAACTAATACTTCGGTAGACGTTAGAGTACACCTTAACATATTCTGTACGCGTGCTGACATATACAGAGTGTTCATCTGTATCTGCATCAAAAATCAAGGCTCCTGTTAGCTTGCGAGACTGAGTGTGAGTGAGTATTACAGATTGATGTGACGCATACAGGTTCATCATGTGAAAAACATCAGATACGCATACGTGGGATTATCTTATATATATAAATTGATATACCGTTGGACTCCTACGCGGAGTGTGCGTCTATGGGATCTAGATATATTCTACGCCATTGTGTATGCATCTATGTTTTAGAGATATGCGGATATATATGTGTTAAGAAACCGCGCTCTCAAATATTGTGGCACAAGCTGTGTTGCAGTCTAGTGAAAAAATAGGAAGCATTTTTAAACGGAACAAAAACCGTCCATTAAGCTCTCTTCAGAGTACCAGCATGAACGATATGACGTTAAAGAACAATAGGCCGTCAATGAGAGAAATAGAGATAATTATAATTATAGATACAAAGACAAGCCTAACAGGAAGGCTAAACTGTTTTTTACAATGTGTACAAATTCATGCTTTAGGCTTACGCTTGTCCGTATCGTTTTATGTTTGTAATTTGTATTTCGCGTGTTTCATTCAAAGCTATTAGCATTGGCAAACTAATCAAACGCTAATTTGGAAGGCTAAGAACAAAACTATGATTTAACTTACGAATAATACAGTTTTCAATTAACAAAGTGTATTACTCATCTAAACGGAAGAATTCCATACTTATCAAAGGTAAAGTTAGCTAACAGGTCATACATATACTCGATATGTTCCGCACTTTCCCAGAATATGGCAGGCAACAGGTAAAGACGTATTGTCTATACAAATCCGGCTTGAAAAAAAAGTGACCATCTATCAAGAGATTAACAGCAATCTTGAACTATGAATTGACACTATCTCATCAAAGTGTCACTCGTCTGGAGTATAACATCATTTGAACTATGATAAACGTAGCATTAGCTGAAATCTTGCGGTAAACCTAACATTACTCAACAAAAACGTAAAACTAAGCTCACGTTTCTAAGCACATCAAATCATCAGTTACCACAAGTAATATGCTTACAAAGCTCTCATTTCCTCTAACTAAATCAGCTGTTAATCTTCACACACGTCATAGTAATATTTAACATAACGTAGCTAACTTACGAATAAAACAGCTTTCATTAGCCAAGAGTATTTAAAGCAACACATCCCGCACACCGAGAGAAAACCGCAATGGGATGCACCCGCTTGAAGGGTGTGATTCCTGAGAGGGGGATCCACCCGAAGGGGTGTAAGCGGGCTTTAACCCTCCGAAGGAGGGTAAGGGCCTCAGGCCCTTGCGGCGTTTATTATCCTCAATTTTATGGTGCACCATTTATTTCAAGTACAATTTCCACAGATTAATCTTGCCAATTTGGAAGTTTTGAATAGTTTTTAATTTTTATTCTAACAAGTCTTCAAAAGATAACTACTGTAGAAATTATGAAAAAATATATATTTTGAGTATATTAAAAATCATACATAAGTAAAAAAAGACGTATCTCGCCCCGAATATATACGCCCTGAAATTTTGTGTTGAATATTATGAGTTGCAGAAGTCATACGTACTCATCATATTTCACTTTCTTTAAAAAAAAAAAAAAAAAAAAAAAAAAAAAAAAAAAAAAAAAAAAAAAAAAAATCTATACAATCCTATCAACATAAATTTTCAGCATATTTAACCGGGTGAGATACATCGTTTTTACTTAGATATTTTTTTTGTATACCTGTTTTAGATTTTTATTTTTTAAATTTCGTCCGCCAAAATTTATTTTCTGAAAATTTGTTTCACCAAAAAAAAAATTCAAAAAAGCTATTGGCATATACAAAAATAAATAGTTGCTAATAAATAAATGTGTACGCTCCGCGTCGACTAACAAATGTTCTGAAAATTTTCATCGCAGATGGATGAGCTAATCGAAAAAATCTATACCAATTTTGGCAATAATTGAAAACCCAAATATAGTCAAGGTTTTGGAAAATCGACGCATTTCTCGTATATGGGTCTAATATAAAATTGCGTTACTAGCAATTCATTTTTTATAATATAGTTTGGGCGCACTAAATCTTTGAGAGAGAGAGTGTATACTTTACAGATTATGAAGTCGTTGACGTAAAAATTATTACTAGGAGTTTCGAAAAAAATGTTAAATAAGCATAGGTTTTCACCTAAAAATGAAATACGCATAACATGTGACTACAGAGGGTAGATAATAAAAGGAAAAATAAAACAATAGTTTAAAAAAAATTAAAAAATAAACCCCTAGAACATGATACTACTCGAATATAGACAGTTTTAGACGCTCAGAAAAAGCCTGAGTGGTTTGCTATTCCGGATGACAAAAGAATTGGCTTGAAACATTAAGAAAATTTTATGTCCTATTTGTAAGGTGGCGGTGAAATGGGCT
>JABUQX010083023.1:0-7500 GCA_015478945.1 Trachelipus rathkii | reverse complement strand
CGGCAATTTCTTTGAACGTGAACTTGCATACACTACTGGAATACGTTCCATTCAATGTAAGATCAAAAAATGTATTTCATGCTACGACGGCGCTCCATTTCTCAATTCAGTTTATTGATCGTAACTATTTAAACACTGTGTATCCACGCCGATGGATAGGTCGAGGAGGTACAGAACTTGGCCTCCGCGGTCTCCAGACCTAAATGCATTGGATTCTTCTTGTGGGGTTATCTATGAAAACATTTGGTATTTTACAGGCTATTGATAAAAGTCACAAACGATCAGATTTAACGGCTCTCATAACGCGCATCTTGTGACACAATTCGGCACGCACTACGTATAATTTGAAAGCGTGTCGCCAATCAATGAGTCGTTTGAATAGTGGCTGTATTGCATGGGGTGCTTCATTTTTTAACAATTTGTTATAACCTTCAGTGGCACTATTGCTTGCGAACTATTTCTGTGGTATATTTTCTTATGTGAGTAATGTTGTATTCTATATATTAAATAAATTGATGAATTCTGTTAATTCTATTCCAAATTTTAGTTTACGTTTATCTGTAAGCTTAAATGTTTAAATAGGTTTCATCACCTGGTATCTTGGAAACGAGGCGTTTTCAGTGAAATGTTATTGACACATATTTCTTATATTTATGCAAGGAATATCATACTGAAATTTTTCGCAATATTTACGAATAGGACGCTGTATTATATATATATATATATATATATATAATATATATATATATATTTTATATAGTATATAGTATATATATCATATATATTATATAATATATATATATATATATTATATATTATAATAATATATAATATATATATAATTATATTATATATATATATAATATATTTATATATATATTATTACTTTTCGCAGGTCTGAGTAAGAGAAAGCGAATTCAGGTCCTAGCCCTCCTGGGCCTAGTGATAGCGGAAAAGAGAAGGTAGTTTCTGATCCACAATCGAGTTATGCCCTTCAACTTCAAAGCAGAAGTGTATGAAAGACAACGACTTAAGACCTGGGTAGCGTGAGAATCGCGTGTTATGCCGTCTGACTACATAATAGAGATGCATGAAACAATGCATTGAAGTGCTCGGCTCATGTTTATGATTTTGCAAATGACGTAGTTCACCATATCAAAAGGAAATTCGTGCATAGTTGGCTTGAAAGGCATTCTCCATGGTTGATATATTCAAGATATTTGAAGGGAGCACTCTGTCTGCATTGCGTTCTTTTTCCCGCAAGGACTATACAGGGAGTTCAGAGTTCCTTTGTTGTGAACCCCTTCACAAAATTCAAGAATATCCATGAATATTGCAAGAGCCATGTTGAAAGTAGGTAGCACTTAGAAGCTGCGAGCAGTGAAATCCTTCTTGGAAGATGTAGCAGTGAGCATGCAAATGGTAACTGGACATCAGGCGCTCTTGGCAGAAAACATAAAGTTAATTTCATCTGTAATAACAACAATTATTTTTTGTGGGGTACACGATTTACCTCTACGAGGTGCAGAACAACATAAAGGGAATTTCAAAGATTTAATTTTTTGCAAATAGATTCTGGAAATAATGAGTTGAAACGCCTTACAGGTGGGGCAAAAAATGTTACTCATAAATCACCAAGAATACAAAATGAACTTATTGGTCGGTGTGGGAATGTTGTGACCGACGTGATCGTTGCAGATGTCAAAAAAGCATTTACATATTCTGTTTTAGCTGACGAAACACCTGATAAATCTGGTAATGAACAATTATCTATTGGAATCAGATTTTTTGATAAGGCGGAAATGTGCGTTCACAAAGAATTCATTGGTATTTGCATTATTAGAACCATGGAATGAAAAACCTATAGAGTGGCTATTGAATTTTTTATTGTTTGGTTTCTTGACAAGAATGACCTATATTCAAACAAGTGTGTTGGACAAGGTTACGATGGCTCTCAGCTATGGCAGGGAAAGAAGGAGGAGTACAGAGAATAATGCGAGAAAAATACAAGAAAAAAACTTATATTTTCATTGTGCAAGTCATCGACTGAATCTTGTAGTAAACGATCTGAACTCTGTATCTGAAATCCGAAATACTGTATCCACTATTAAAAACATTATAAATTTCTTTCGTGAATCTTTTTGAGAAGAAAATACATACGCAGTATTCCAGCGTTTTGCGAGACGCGATGACCAGAAAAATTAACCAGTCCAGTTCCACCAGATCTACCTCCACATTTTGTGGATATAGTACAGGGTCTGGAAAACTTTTCAAAAGTAGATAATGTGTTAGGCATAGAAAAAATGCATTTCGCTGATTGTGCTGCCACAAAACGCTTTTTTCTGATCTCAACTTGCACTTATAGCGGCAAATATTCGGCTTGTTGGTAACGGCAAGTCGTGAATATTCTAGCAGTGGAAGAAGTTTAAACCTTCTTCAAACCTCGAACCAGGTAAAGAAAATTCTTTCAATTGTGAAAGATAACCGCTCAAACAGCAATGATGCGATAAAAGAAATTTATACAATAATAAAGCACGATAAGCTGAAATCTTATGTTTGAATCTTCACGGCCACGCAAAGAGTGGTGGATCGCTAGAAACATCGCTCGAATCCTCCTGCTACCACCGATGAAGAATATTGGATGAGGACTATTCTAATACCATACCTGGATTTTTCACAGTTTCCTTGGAGAGTAGATTCTCGGAAGAGAATTCACCAACTTTTTCTCTTTTATTACTTCATCTCCCGCTGATGCTTGCTCTTGCGTATAAGGAATTTGAAGAGAAAATCAAAGTATTTGAAGACTTTTATGAACTGAGAGGACTTCAATGTGAGGCTGAAATCTGGTATGTGAATTGGAGGGAGAAGAAGCTCGACCGTGAGGAACTAAAAATTGGGAAATAGTTGAAGTGATCAAGGAAGCAACGGCATTTTTCCCAATAATTAAAAATTCCTTACTTATATCAGTAGCTCAACCATATTCGACAAGCACAATTGAAAGAACATTCAGCAATTTGAGAATAGTTAAAACATGGATAAGTTCGAAGATGACCGAATCCAGGTTGAATGGACTTTGTCTCTTGAGTGTTCACATTAAATTAGTTTTGGAGAAGAAAGTTATAATTGAATTGGCAGATGTCGAAAAATTTTCTGCAAATCTACAACTTCTAATGTTGTCGTAGTACTAATTACTTCAAGTACATAAATCTTAAGATAAATGTAAGACTAGATTCTGTAATTTTCTTTGTAATTTCGTAACTTTTGTTTTGAAATATAATTATAATTTCTAATGTATTTGATGGGGTAGTGACAATATATGCCGTCAACCTTTGGCTGACAGTGTTTGGAAAAAATTATTTTTATTTTCAATCTATTTGCCCCCCTAACGAAAATTCTGTGTACGCCCTTATATATATATATATAATATATATATATTATATATATAATATATATAATATATAATATATATATAATTATATATATATTATATATATATATATATATATATATATATATATATATATTAATTATACTATATATATATATATACAAAAGGTGGGGCATTAACGCGTTAAAGCGTTAATGCCGTTAATTAACTCGTTAATTTTTGTTAACTTTTAACGCTTTCGTTAATTTCGAAAAGTAACTGACTATTATACGAGTTCGATTTGTGAATTAACGTTAAACGAGTTAAAAAATTTCCCTGCATTGTTAAACCGTTACCTTAAATTTACGTTTATAAAATATTTCTTTTCAGATTTTAAATTGTATTAGATTCGATTTCGATAACAGTAAACTTTTTTTTCTCCAAAATTTCCTAAACGCTCCTCTCAATGGCTCATAATGTGTTTATTCTTAGATGGTTATTATCCGGGTTTAGTAATGTTTAACATGTTTTTTCTTATGCTGTATTCTCATTCTTTTGGTTCGCTGGAGAAAAAAAAGATAGTGACTGTTGCCTGTTCATGTTCATTGTGTCATTAACTTCTTTCGTACTAGTGAAAAATATAAGAAGAAGGCTATTAATTTGTTGTAATTTTAAAAAAATTATACATATTTGTATTAAACTGTATGTTGGTATATATATATATATATATTTATTAATAATATATAATATATATATATATATTATATATATACTATATATATATATATATATATATATATATGATAATATTATATATATATAATAATATTATATTATATATATAGTATATATATTTATATTAATTAATATAATATATATTAAATTTTATATTAATATATATATATATATATATTATATATATATATATATATTATTATATAATATATATATAATTATATATATATTATATATATATATATATATAATATATATATTATTATATATATATTATATAGGGTGGGATGGTTTAAAACAAAATAAATTAAAACCAACATAAAAAAATGGTTTAAACATAAAAAAAACATGCACATTTATTTTAAAACATATTTATTTATTTATTTTTCTTTGGCATGTTGATATGGTTTTCTCAAATTTTCAATCGAAGAGTAGCTGAAAGGCATAAAAAATTTTTGCGAATTTTGTAAATTGATGATGATTATAAATATTATTATATATATATATATATTTATATATATGTATATATATTATAATGAATATATATTTATATTATATATATATATATATTATATATATATATATATATATATATATTATATAATATATATTCTGTTATAATTTAACATGTTAAAAACTGATTCCTGTTTGAGGGCTCTTGTGAAATTCATTTGCTCCAACCGCCATCTGATGCGCCATTTCAAAAGTTTATAATAAAACTAATATGTGGAGTGTGAGGATTGTGAGAAATGTGGCATCGTAGCGCAAGCGGATTTTCTTTGTGCGTCATTATCATTTGTCATCCATTTAAGAGAGTTCAAGTATAAAGTGACATTATCGTTATATCGCAATTGGCCATTAATTATAAGATAGAGTTGGAATTGTTAAATAAATAATTTTTTTAATTTTTTTTTTTTTAATTTTTTTTTTTTTTTTTTAGAATTTAGTAAAATAATTAAAGTAAAAACCTTTTTTTTAGAATAGAGTTCATATATTATAATATACCTTTATTTTTTACTTCATGAGTTTATGTAACGACTGCAAAAAATAATAATAATTTTATACCAGTTTACGGTTATCAAGAAAATTTAAAAATTTAAATCTAAAGAATTTTATTAAGGAATTTTAAAATAGGTGTTAGCACATGTGTATAACAGTTAGCCAGTAAGTTGATTTTTGCCTTTAAAATTTATATCTATTAAAACCATTAAAACTACATTAAAACCATCAATATAGTGGAAAAATTAGCAATAAACAAAAAAAAAAACATTGGTTTATTTGGTTTTATTTAAAAATGCAATGTTTTTGTTTTTTTTTTTAAAAAAACTATTGTTTTTGTATGCATCTATATATTATATATATATATAATATAATTATATAAATATTATATATATATATATTATTTATATATATATATATATATAATATTATATATTAGTATATAATACTATTATATATACTATTATATTATATATATATATATATATAATATTATATATATATAAATATTATATATATAATATATTATACTATATATATATATATATTATATACTAATATTATAATATAATATATATATTATATATATATATATATATTATATATATATATATATATATATTATATATATAATATATATATATATTATATATACTATCAGCGGCGAGCTCGCAGGAAATTTTAAGGGCTATTCGTGCTCAGCCCGGTCTCTCTCTCTCTCGCTCTGCATCTTCTCGCTCTCTGCTCTCTCTCTCTCTCTTGCTCTCTCTCGTCTCTCTCTCTCTCTCTCTCTTCTCGTCTTTCCAATCTCTTCTCTTGCTGCCTGCTCTCTCTCTCTACTCTCATACTCCTTACTGCTTCTCTTTCTCTCTCTCTCATCTCTCTCTCTGCTCTCTGCTCTCTCTCTCTCTCTCTCTCATCTCTCTCTTATATATATATAAATTATATATATTATAATAGATATATAATATATATATATATATAATATATATTATATAATTTATATATATTATATCATATTTGTGCAGTCCATCGCTGTTAGAAGTATGCTTGTCATGGTCTTGGTGCTTACTCCTGTCCACGATCTTCTCGGCAAATATTTTTATCTTCAACGTTCGTTCTCCTCTACTTCTCTATCGTCTTGCCTCTACGTTGTACAGCCTCCGCTACCGAATCCATGCCATCTCTTCCTGCGGTCTTCTTCTGCTTTACCTTCAATCCAGTCCTCATCTCTCTCAAGTTCTGTCCCTATCTCTCATTCTTTTTCAGAATGTCCAAAAGACCATCTTAACTGGTTTTGCTCCATGCTATTCCGAAACAGGTTCCAGCTCCTAGTTCAGTCCTTCCCAGCGTCGCTCCTCATTGCTGTCCTCAGCGATACGCTCTAATGATTCTAAGTAGCCGGCTCAATATTCCGCAGATTCTATTCTGCTTTTTTGCATGCGTATTCATTGTCCAGCATTTAGATCCATACAACAATATATTGGTCTGCAGAATTATTTTATATATTTAAATATTTTAAACCTCTGTTGGTATCCCTCTCTCTCCTTTAGCACGGGCAACACAATTCCACAATTCTGTGAGAATCTCCAATTCTCCTGTCTTCAACTCGGTCATGCATTGTCTTGCTCTTGATCATCCAAATACCAGCCCAATACTTATATACTATGATATAATATATATATATTTATATATTTTATATAATAGTATATATATATATAATAATATATATATATATTATATATATATATATATATTACTATATTATATATATCTATTATATTATATATATAATACATATATATATATATATATCATATAATATATTTATTAATATATATATTATTATATATATATATATATTATTATATATATATAATTATATATTGTGGTGACGAAGTCATCGTTAGTGTCGCAAATTCGCCGCAGAATATAAACTTGCAAAACATAAAGTATGTGACCTGCACTGCTTATTTTTCTCAACGGGCATTTATGACAGAAATTAAAAGATTATGATATTACTGAAGTGTCAGGGCATTTTCATTCTACGCGCCATTTTCTCTGATGCAAAACGCTTTTAAATTACGCTCTAGTAATTCTAATTTACCAGGCAAAATTGCTTTTGTAAGCTATTTAATTTAGTATTTATTACATTAGTGCGTTAAATTCTGTGATATGTTTCAGTTATTTTGATATATTATGCAATAATTCTAGTATTAAGTATTTTGCGCACTAGGGAGGGCCTAAGAAGTTAAGTTCAAGTGAATTTTGTGATTATCGTCGCCTATTTTTCATATCGTATATCTTTATTTAATTTATAGCTTATTTATCCTCACGGAAGTAGGCTTGGTAGGCATAAAACCGAAGTTACTTTTTCTCAACGGGGCTTTCCTAGTGGG
>JABUQX010083022.1:35000-45026 GCA_015478945.1 Trachelipus rathkii | reverse complement strand
TGGTACTTGCAAGTACTTTAGGCATTTTTAACTTGCCAATAATAATATTAATGTATTATAGATATATAATTATATATTTATTTATATATATTAGTATATATTATAATATATACTATTATATATATATAATATATATTATATATTATATATTATACTACTAATTATATATATACTGTTATATATATATAGATAATATTATGATATATATATATAATATATATAATATATATATATATTATATAATATAATTAATATATATATATATATATTATATATATATATCTATATCAGAGCTGGGCGTTGCCCGCCACCGAGTTGCGCCTATGCAGAATATGGCGCACTATCAATTTGTAGGCGCAAAAGGCGCATAGAGTCGCAACAATTTTTTTTTTAATAAAAAAAGGCGGACCACATCAAAACGCCAAGCTCGTAAAAAACCGACAAATCATCCTCCCAGAGCCCACCTAATCTTCCCAGCCAAAGAACTTCCCACATGAAAAAGGGAAAAAAGAATTTTTTTCCCCTCGTTCCAACACCACACTCAAACCCAGTCCATGAACGAATTTTAGATCAAGAGTGAAAAAAACTGTATAATTATATAAAACAAGTGTCTGTTTTAAAAAAAATCCTTACCTAACTCTACCACCATCCGCTAACTCAGCCTACGCACACACCCCTAAACTATATATTATATATATATCATAATATTTTAGTAATATCATATAATATTATATTATATTAAATATATCTATAATATAATTCCTATACATCACTCATATCACCTACTTATTCCGCCTTCTGGTCTCTACCTACATATATATAATATAATATATTATATATCTATTATATATATATATAAATATATATATATGTATATATATATTATATATATAATTGTTCTATATCCATAATCTATTGATACTATTTAATCCCTATAATACCTATAATATATACCCCTACCCTATACCTCACTCCCTATATATATAATATACCCTCCGTATATATACAATCCAGTATATATATCTATATGCATATAATAATATATATATAGTATAATATATTATTTGGTTAAAATTAATATATATATAATATTATGTTATATATATAACCAATGCAAAACAGGCCCCAATACGGCAGATGGCAAGATAACGATACGATATACAAGCTAGAGTCAACGAAATAAGGTAACGTAATCCGGTAATGAATTAAGTCAGTCCTAGGATTATATCGTAGTAGACCTAAGTGATATATATATATAGAAGTAATAATAGGAGGAATATATATATATGTACAATATTATAATATAATCAGATTGTGAATTGTGAACAAGTTGAAAACTGAACAAATCTGGAAGGCAATATGAAGAAGCGATGTTAGAGTGCAACATGAAGATATGTGGGATGTGGCTAAGTAGTGAGCAAGAATGTTAACATGAGTTGGATTGGAATGATGGTGATGCAAGTGGTTAAAAGTTAAAAAGAAGCTTGGTTAAATGTACTAAAAGCCAATGGTGAGTTTTAAAATATGGTTTTAAAATAAAGATGTTTGGAATTATATAAGGAGGAAAAAAAAAATACTAAAAGATGATGCATCGTAAAGGAGGAAAAAAAAAGTTGCACATAACATATGAACAGTTTGGAGGGAGAATGAATGGGACTACAAGCGGGAATGAGGTACAGCTCTGCTGGAAAGGAAAGCGCGAAATTTTAAGAATGAAGAAAATAAAGGGAATCTGCTTCAGAATAATGAATAGAAATGCCGTGGCTTTTCCTTAACTGATAGAAAGGGTCGATGTGAATGAGAGTCGTGTTGGAGGATACGGGGTCAAAAATCTGCCATAACATTGGCAGAATTAATGAAGAGGTCATAGTGAATGTGTATGGGTTTGTTGATGCAAGAAGGAATAGGTGTTATGGGGATGAGTTCATTAGTGTGCTGACAATCGACCGGTTGGGAGACCGAAGAAAAAGTGGATTGAGTCAGTGAAGGAATGTCTGAAGGAGAGAATGTGAGTTTGACAGAGGGCGAGGCTGAAAAAGGTGCATAACCGAAGTGGAATGACTGGTTGTTGAGGGGTTGCCGTTGGGGCGAACACACAACACCCTGGGCCAAGGAAATGAACCCTACTTTGCCGAGATGCCACAGTGAGGTTCCGTCACACTCTTGTGAATCCCTAGGGTAGATTTTTCTGACTGCGACGAAGTTCTCACCTTAAGGGTTCAAGGGGGCGTAAGGCTGAGCTTTTTTTCGACTTTCGTAATACTCTTCTATTACTTCTCTGTTTCCGATGCATGTGACGCACCTCCTCCAGTTGTGGGGAAAAGGTTAGGTGATGATATATTATATATATTATATATATATATATATATTATTATATATATAAATATATATATTATATTATATATTATTTTATATATATATTAGGTATAATATATAAATATAATATATATATATATATAGCACTTCCCTTTAAAGGATGTTACATAAAAAATGCAAGATTTCGAAATATCGCTGACATATCGTCTAACATGCACTGTGACGTGTTAACTTAAAATCCAATAGAAGAAGAGAAAAAGTTGATGAGAATAGTTGTTTATTTATATATGTTAATTTTTTATGGTTTAATTGTTTTAATTTTTTTTTTTTTATAAGGGCTCGAGCGACGGTGGGACAGAGGGGGGACCGAAGCCCCCCCGTCGTCCCCCGCTGAGCCAAGACCCTGACTCTTTGACATCTTGGCGATTTAATCTTGGGTGTTGATTTAGTTATTTAAAAAAAATAAAAAAAAACTTGTTATTGCAAGAACGCTCTATTGCCTTGAATTAATCGAAAAAAAAAGTCGATTACATCGGCTCGTTCGTCGTATATATCGTTGAACATCCTTTAAAGGGAAATTCCTTATATATTATATATATATATTATATATATATTAATATATATATATTATAATTTATATATATTATATAATAGATATATATATTATTATACTATATATTATATATTTTTACAGATCGCGAACCTCATGGGTATGGGTTACCTAATATTATAATATATATAATATATATATATAATATATATATATATATATTATATAATTAATATATAATATATATATATTATATAATTATATATATGTATAATATAAATATATATTATATATATATAATAGTTTTTAGCACGTAATTTTATTTGTTTGACGGGTGTGTAGCTCTTGTTGATAAAATACATATTCTTTTGACTTGACCCGTCTCTTTCTTTTTTTTCTCATTTTTTTTAAAAAAAAAAAATTGTCCAAATTGCTGAAACCTGGGAAATTAATACTATTATATATATATATATATTATTATATATATATGATATATATATATATATTATTATATATATTATATATATATATATATATATATATATAATATATTATATATATATAAAGCGTTTTCGTTTTTGTGGCTAGTAGGTTATTTCTCTTCTTTATCTTGTGGTTGTTCCCTTTTCATGTGGTAGTTGTGTGCTTGATGTTCTCTTGAAGACCTCTGTAAATAGATAGGTGTTTAAAACTTCATTTGTTTGAATTTTTACTGAATATTTTACCGAAAACACTGCCTACTATATTTAACAACCTTGCACACATGCCGTCTAAATTTCATTACTTTTGAAACATTAATAGAGCGCTTTTGAAACACTGCGAGTTAAGAATACTATGAACCTCAATCTTCTTTTATATGAAAAAAAAACCCCCCCCGCAAAAACACGCGCCAAAATCTTTAAATTACAAATCTGAGTTAGAAACACAAACATGACTATCAAAGACAAAAATATGATATAAAATGCTAAAATAACAAAAAATAAATTATTTAGTAATATATGACAATGATAAAAATCACGATAAATCATCTTTATTTTTTTTACAGTTAACATCACCGCTCACGGGCAGAGCCCTAATCTAGGAGGGGGTGTGCTCAATTTTTAAGTCTAAGCAGACGGAGCCAAGAAGAGAATACAATCTAATGCAAGACATCCTTTTGATCAATAAAAAGAGTTCATCCTAAAACATATTTCTTTTAACTTGTTAGAGAAAACGAAAAACATTTTATAGTTTATATACTAATTGAAACACTATTACTTTAAACAGTTATAAACAATAAGAACACTATATGTATTGTGAGCACTACATATCACTTTCGGCAAACACTTTTATTGTAGGCACTATGAGCACTATATAATCACTTTCGCCCCTAAATGCGGAGCGTATTTTTCACTAAATTTTTATACAATATATATAAATATATATATATATATTATATATATTATATATATATATATATATATATATATATATATATATATATACTATATATATATATATATATATAGTATATATATATATATATATATATATATATATATTAAATGCACTTGATCCTGTTCCTCAGTAGATGAGTTGGTCTTCATGGAAGGCGAATTATCATCCTATTGATGAACCATCCGTGAAAAATTACCAGCTGGTAAAGGAACCATCTGTGAAGTCAATTTACCAGTCGGTAGAGGAACCATCTGCGAAGTCGATTTACTAGCCGGGTGTTGAAACTCGTCCGAAAAATATGAAACTTGATGCTGATCTTTCTGGTGCGATTTTGAAGAAGGTACGAATCACCAAGAAGAATACAGAGTGAATGAAGATAATACAGTGGCATTGGTATGAGATCCTCCATTATAATATACATGTCATTATATTGAATTTTTTTCCTCTTCATTCTTCTAAGAAAACCAATATACATATAGTAGCAGTGGTGTGTGTTCTGTCATTATATTGTACGTACTATTAAATATATACTGATGGTGACTCACTTCTTCAGGTTATCCATCCATATATAGTAGCAGTGGTATGAGATGCCGATTGGTTGAGACTTAATGCCATACATAGATGAATCTTTCCTCTATTTGAACCGAGCTGAAAAGATAAAATGCAAGTTCATCTGAAGATATAATCGATGTGTCCTTCCGTAGAGAGAGTAGTTAGTTATCCTAGTGTTGATGGAACCAGTCTCTTTAAACCCCCCTCAGAGGGTCCTTCGACAATTTCGGAGTTCTGAAACTATGTTATTCATATCCTACGTCGTTTAAAACCTATATAAAGACCCAAATATTATGGTATTAAGTACATGTTTACTAACGTTGTACTGCACAACACAATACGGATTCAACGTTAAAAATACATAAGATAATAAGGTGAATCTCTGACACCATTGAGAGTTCTAAAACTATGTTATTCATGTTTTACATAGTTGAAAACCTATATAAGGACCCAAATATTAAGATGTTAAGTACATGTTTACTAACGTTGTACTGCCCAGCACGGCATCGACTAATTCGAAATGGTACTTAAGTTAGCCTCAGTACTCTATTCCTTCATGTCTCTTCTATACACTTGCCAAATTTCACCGATCTCTGACAATTTTCATGGTTTGGTGCACAGCCACTTCATATATTGGGCGTAGTGGCTAAAAGAAACTCAGAATAAAGTGTGTGTGACACCACCCTCAATCAGGGTGGCAAGTTTGAAGAGAAAACGATAGCTCTAAGATGTAGCTCCTCAAATATCGAACCATCGAATTTGCTACAGAAATTGGTGATTATACCCAGTGGCGAAGCGTCCAGTCATCTATTGATGCGGAGATGACTGACCAGTGAGATAAAAAATTAAATGGAATTCTATTCTTTCAACGTTCATTAATTATTTCATTTTCATTATGAATATATATATATATATATTTAATATTATATATATAATATATATACTAATATATAATATATATATATTTATACTATTATATAAATTATAATATATATTTATAAAATATACTGCGCGTGAAAAAGCGGATCAATTAAATGAATTAATTTAACACATATGCCCAGGAAATCTCTAAATTGTCGGATCAATTGTGAGCGACACTTATCAGTATTATATTATAAATGTTCACACTTCTCAACCCAATCAAATTGCGCAGAAACTGTAAGTGATTTAACATAGAAAGGTCATCTCTATGTTTTTCCGCTGAAGTGAGTTTGAATTTCGTTCAAACTTCGGACTTCTAAAATATAATAAATTAATAAAAAATTATAAATTCATAAATTATTATTAGAATCAGTGAGAATACACTTCTTAATTTTACTGTTTTTCCAAAAATAAGTCAATTAAAGTTCCTGACTTTAGTTATAATATACACTTCTTTCGTATTAGTATCATGAAAAAGTTTAACAATTTAAAAAACAATGGCAATCTAACAGTTTTCTTTGAAAAAAAAAAATAGGTATTTAATGGGGAAACTACTTTGAAAGGTGTCGTAATTATAATTATAATTATTATTATTATTATTATTATTATTATTATTATATTATTATTATTATTATTATTCATTATTATTATTATTATTATTATTTAATTATTATATTATTATTTTTTATTATATTTGATTTTTATTTATATTTTTATTATATCTTTTTTATTATTATTATATTACATTATTATTATTATTTATTATTATTATTTATTATTAATTATTATATTATATTATTATTATTCATTATTTATTATTTTATTCATTATTATTATTATTATTCTTATTTAGAAGATGTAGCGGATAACCGCATCCGCATCATTTTTTATCCGCATCCAATATATATATATATAAGATATTATATATATATATATTATATATATTAATATTATATATTATATATATATATATATTATATATATATATATTTATATATATAATATTATATATATATATAGCTTTTGATAAGGGTTTTTCCCCAACCCCAAAAAGGGAGGGGGGGGGCTTTGATGAAGAGTTAGTCACATGTGGGCATAGTGGACGTGGCTACAGGTTGGATTAAAAGAGTGGTTGTGGAAATAGAAAACGCGGTATAACCAAATGGCCATAAGTCTATGGTAATAGTGAAGGTGGTGTCCCACAGGGTTCAGTGCTTGGGGCCACTATTGTTCTTCATTATATATATAAATGATTTAGACCGGGGATAAATGCAAGGTTCTAAGTTTGCAGATCTGATACCAAATGGCCACCTCAGTTAGGAATAGTGAACGATGTATAAAGATCAAAATGATCTTGATAAACTTTCTTGGGTGGGCAGATAAGTGATAAACTTTTTAATAGTAAAAAGTGTAAAGGTCTTCACCTAGGTTTCTCAAAAAAATTTACTACGAACATGAATTGGGGATTGGTTGAGATCTGTGGGACCAGAAAAAGATTAGGTGTGATTATAAGCAGTAATTTGAAGTAGCTAAATTCCAGTGTTTGGAAGCAAGGATAAAAGCTAATAAGATGCTGGCATAATAAATCGCAATGTGGTTTACAAGAGCAAGAAATTTATAAGTAAGCTATATTATAATAGCTCATTTGTTATGCCAATAATAGATTATTGTGACAAGTTTGGGGCCCCTATTTAAATCCACCTATACCACATTGCAACGAGAGAGAGTGCAACGTAACAGCAACAAGGATGATTCGGTTTAGAGGCCGGTAAAGAGCTATGAGGAGAGACAGAAGGAGTTAGGAAATGTTTTCTATAGAAAGGCGATTTCCAGAGGGACATGATTACAAAAAGTTCTATAAATTTTACATCTATTTTGATAGCTACGGAGACCCAATAAACTTCTCATAGTGAGCACGGACGGGAAGACCAGAGCATAACAAGGAAAATTAATAAGAAAGTATACCATTTTGATATACGAAAGCATTCTTTCAGCAATAGAGGTTGCTTAAATTTGGAATTGTTTGCACAGGAGGTTGTTATATATAATCTGTATATAGTATATATATCTGTATATAATATAATTTTTATATTATATATAAAAAATTATATAAAAATTATTTACTTGGATAAATCTAGTATTAGTATATATATATATATTCAAATATAAACATATATATATAATATAATGACGGAAAAGGAACCGGGAACTGCAAGCGATGACATTCGAAACCGCTACCGTTAATGGTGAAGATACCTGAAATAAAGATGACTGTAGATGAATAAAGACGACTAAAGATGAGTAAGATGATTAAAGATGAGTGGAAGAGTTACGCCTAGCCCGCATTTCATTTGTCTCGATGCAGGGCGGTGCGGTGCTGCGTGGCTCAGTGCATTGCCTGGTGCAATGCGAAAAAATCGACTGGTGGTGCGGTAGCGGTGCGGTTAGCGATGTGGCAGCTGCGGTGTTGGTGCGGTGCGGTGCGAGGCGGTGGGCTCTCGGAGTTATGTATAAGCTATGAAAAAAAGTAATTTATTTCTTTTTGCTTTTTTCCCATCCCCCTTCCTTGATAATCTTATATATATATTATATATATATTATACTATATATATAATATATATATATATATATATATAGTTACTATATATAGATATATATATTATAATATATAATATTATATATATAATTATACTAATATTTAGGGTTCTACGGAACCAGAACTTTTTTGGTTCGGCCGGAACGAACTTTCCGGAACCTTGGAAAAGTTCCGGCTGGAACTTTTCCAGCCAAAACCGGAACTTATCGACTTCAGCCACACCTGTACATATTCTACGTAAAACTATGTCTGATAAACAAGGGAGCCTCTCTAGAAGATATCTGGCGTCTTGTCATATCCAGTACTGTGAGCTCTTAGTCTTTTCTGTAAGCTAAATTTGGATTAACAGCGGATCAAAAATTTATTAAGTAAAAAATGAAATTTATATATAAAGTTCTACGGTCTTCAAAGTTTAAAGCAGCTTTTATTTCAGAACAGCGGGTAACGTGTTTGAGGATAGGAGATGACGTTTAACTCCACAACATTGAGAAACTTATTTTCTTACACCGCAACTTTCAAAATTCAAATAAGTTCAATTTTTTAAGTAAGAAAATTATGGAATCTTGTTTTTTTAAATTATAACAATTTTTGCTTAAACAGTATAGTTAATATTTTGTTTTGTAAGTAGTTTCTACTTTTAAAGTTAATTTTTATAAT
This sequence comes from Trachelipus rathkii, assembly GCA_015478945.1. Classification (NCBI taxonomy): domain Eukaryota; kingdom Metazoa; phylum Arthropoda; class Malacostraca; order Isopoda; family Trachelipodidae; genus Trachelipus; species Trachelipus rathkii. The sequence goes on along the minus strand of JABUQX010083022.1, from coordinate 35,997 downwards.
AATAATAATATAATAAGTAATATAATAATATAATAATAATAAAATAATAAATAATATAATAATAATATAATAATAATAATAATATAATAATGATAATAATAATACCAGTACAAATTTATTAATCCCCGGGACTAGAATTCATAGAGCAGGAATTGGCACCAAAAAGGATCAAATATTTTAAATCAGACTTGATTTTTTTTACGTATTTTTTTTTTTAATTAAAAAATCACGATTTTTTTTTTTTTTCTATTTTTTCTTTTTTTTTAGGCCACTTTTTTTTTCTAAATTAATAATTAATCCTAGCTATTACCTAATTAATGATAAAGTATATTTCATCTACATAAAAAGTAAATATCAATGTGTTTCAAGTCATTTTTAATAACAGAATAAAATAAATTAGAATAGAGATATTATACATACAGTATATAAAAACATATATAATATATCATATAATATATTAATATAATATAATATATATAATATATATATAATAATATTATATATATATTATATATATAATATATATATATTTATATAATTATAAATATTAATTTATTATATATATATATATATATATATATATATATATATATATCATAATATTATATTATATATATACTATAATATATATATATATATATATATACAGTATATCATACACACATTACATACACACACGAAAGTGCCCATATAAAACCGGCCCAATCTACGAAAAAATGATTATTCAATAAAATATTACCTAACTACCTACGACCGTACCACGACGGTTATCACAACCAATGTGGAGTAGCATTGCAGATCATGTCAAACGCATCCTCATTGGCTTAACAAACTGAACTTACCGGAAGTGTTGTTCGATGAAATTAAAAGAATGCGGATAAGTGATAGCGTTAAACTACGTACATTTTGCTGGGAAATGATTGATCCCGTTTCTTTACTTGTATCTCAACGAATGAAGCTTGGTTTATCTGTCGGGTTACGTTAATTCCAAAAAGCT
>JABUQX010083022.1:25000-27500 GCA_015478945.1 Trachelipus rathkii | reverse complement strand
TTCTTTTTTAATTCCACATTTGAAAAATATAAACAAAGAACTCGATAATTTCAGGAATGAATTTTTCGATTCATTATTTGAATTTCAGGAAAAGTTTCCCCATAGAAAGAAAAAAAAATCAAATGAATTGAAAAACTTATTTCCTACAGATAAGGAGAATTTTAAAGGATTTATAGAATTTTTACGGAAAAGAACTATCACCATATCTACAATTATTGAAGAGAAAGCCATAAAAAAATTGTCTGAAGAACTTGTACTGTCTGTAATTTTACAAAAACCTTTTGATATAAAGTCAAAAGTTCATGATCAAAAGTATCTTCGAAAATTAAGTAAGCTTATTAGGGAAGAAGTGATTGATCTAGATTCAAAGAAACTGAAAGAAACATTCCTTAGTGATGACTCAAAAAGTAGTATAGAACTCTGTAACTTTCGACAGCGTTTTTTAAAAGATATAAAGATATTTTGTGAAGATTTAAAATACAAAAGTGTTAAAGAAGTTGAGGAACTTATGAAACTTTACAACACTTATTTAAGTGTTCAATCCTTTTTATTTTCCTTAAAGTTGATATTGGAAAAGGGAGAAAATGAGATGATCGAATTCTTAAAGCACAGAGAAATTCAATTTGCAGAATTTCCTGATATTGAAACTTTCACAGAAATATTTCCATCAGGGGAAATTGACACAACAGAAATTGATAAAAATATTTTAAAATTTCTAAATTTATTAACATTTGCTGTGAATCAAAATAATTTTGATAATCTCATTTCTAATGAAATGAATAAACTTGTAACCAAAAATGAAGATCAGATGTTGCTTTATAAAGGGTTTAACAATTTTATGGACACTTGGTATAATGAAGGAGTATTGTCTTTTGTTCATTTTGAATCTAGGTTAAAATACAGAAAATGGATCACTGAAGAAGAATTATTGAATAACATTAAAAATTTAAATATTTTATTTCAAAAGAGAGAGGTAAAACTTTCTGATATTTGTTCTGGTTGTGAGATTATCACTCCAGAACTGTTTATGTATAATTTCACGACTAGTGCAATCATGAATTTAGGAGAAGGTATAGATAAAGAGACTAACTCGTTTTATATTCATAGAACTCTTGTTCAGAGTAAAATAGTAAATATTAATTCACTTGTAGAACATTCTCAAGATATTGTTATATTTTCTCTTCATGAAGGATTAAATCCAAATGATTTCGAAAAGACACATTCACTTCCTGCAAATTTACTGCATTTACAGTCGTTTGATCATGCAAATTATTACTATTATACGAATGAAAATTTTAACTTTGAATTCTTTATGAATTTCTTTAACAAAAATAGAATGGACATTTCTCAAAGAACAGTCCATTGGATAACATTCCTTGGAAGAGATTTTAGATATGAATCATCACTTCCACATTCCACTATTAGCTTAAATATAATTAATAAATCTTTCTCTACTAAATCCTTTACAAGTTCTGAATTAGTTGAAAGGGAAATTTTTTTTATAATAACTGGTGATCCTGGAAGTGGAAAATCGACACTCCTAAAACACCTTTCAATTCAGGTAAAAAATTTAAATGATTCATCACTGATATGTTGGGTAATTCTGATCCCACTTAATAAATATCAAAAAGATCTTGATAAATATGATAGCCTTAATAACATTGAAAATGTTATTAAGTTTTTGACTGAAATTGAAAATTGCAAAAATGATTTTTCAAGAAATATTTTGAGTTTTTTTTTATTTAATAGTCGCTTGATTCTATTGTTTGATGGATTTGATGAAATTCATACACCGAGTAGGCAAGGAAAAATCCTAGGGCTTCTTAAGTTCCTAAAAATTGAAAACCTTACAAAGCAAATATGGATTACAAGTAGACCTCATTGTGTGCGCCATATTGAAGATGTTTTAGGATGTGTCGCTTTTGAAATTAAAGACATTAATGAAGATGAGCAGATCAAGCTTGTCACTGATGAATGGAAGAAGTATCATGGCAACACTCAAGTTAATTTAATTGAGAAAAATGCCTCTTATTTCGTTAAAAAATTTAACAACACTACCATTAGAAATGAAAGGGAATTGTTAGGAGTTCCTTTAATGACATACATGTTTTCACATGCGTATATAAATGAAGCAGTGAAATCTTCTCCAGTTTTTCCGGATGATGTCAGTCTAGTTCGATTATTTGAGAACTTCATATTAAATAAGTTTGATATCTTCTTTAGCGAAAAAGTCAATACTGATATTTGCTTACAAGATGATAGTAAAAGTATGTACGAGAAATATTATCAATTATTCACCCTGCAGTACAGTGAAATAATTTCTCCTGAACATGTCAATATATTATCAAAAGTTGTGGAAGAATTTCCTGACAAAAGTATTAAGAATTTGAAAAGAATTGGCCTTATTTATGAGACAAACAATGTGTGCATATTTATACATAAAACGTTCGCTGAATATTATATGGCTGATCTTTTACTTTCCATTACAGAAAACTGCAAG
>JABUQX010083022.1:17500-20000 GCA_015478945.1 Trachelipus rathkii | reverse complement strand
AACAAATTCATTGCTAATTTTATCAATTCTTCCCACACTTAACACGCCATCTTAACAGATTGTATCCTAGATTTTTACCTTTTATTCTACACCATAGTTTCAATACTATACATTAACACATTAAAACCGGTAGAAAAATACCCTCATGCAAAATCCTACCGCACTCAAGACTTAGTCCCATTGTATTCGTCAAGGATTTAATAGCAAAAGCCACCTCCATACAATTCACAACTTTTCTATTACACTCTGCATCATCCATTCCCTTTTCAATAAACATATAGTCTAAGTATTTTAAACTCAGATACTTGTTCCATGCTACCATCTTGCATGGTTTCACAACGCTGACTCTACTAAATCACTACCATCCCTTTACTCTTATCTACACTTACTTCCAAACCACTCTTTTTACACACTCTACCAAACCTCTCTATCAATCTCCTCAAGCTCTCTTCAGATTCACCAAACAAAACCAAATTCTTCATATCCATTCTCCATCTGTCTAGGACCTTCTCTTACCACCCATAACTCTAATTCTTTCATCACCCATCCATATACAAATTAAATAACCAAGGAAAAATAATACATCCTTGCATCACTTCCCTATTAATATGAAACCATTCACTTATAATTCCATTTATTCTTACACAGGCTTCCCTATCAACGTGAATATTTTTTATTCCATTCAAAAGTCTACCACCAACACAACATATATCACTAACACCTGCCACAGAGCTTCCCAATTAATCTTGTCATACGCCTGTTGAAAGACCAAAGAACCTAAATACAATTTATTCGTTCTCATTTTCTCAATCATTTGTTTCATTGTAAAGATTTGATCTACAAAACCTGTACCAAATCTTCCCCAATCAGTCCTTCAGCTACTCGACGCACTCTTTCAACCATAATACCAGAATATATTTTCCATACAACAGTCAATAAACTAGTTCCCTTATATTTCCTACAGTTCCCCTTATCTCCGTTACCTTTTTATAAGTACTATTATTAATCTCCTCCAATTCTTTTGAATTATCCACTCCATAAACGCTTTGTTACCCAACTTCCATTTCCAGCCAATCACAATCTCCCCTCCATTCTTGATCATTTCACCCGCAAACCAATCTATTTTTGCAGATGTACCATTCACCAACTTTCTCACTCCACCTATAACATCCTCCCTACTAATTACCTAATCCCCATAATACCTGTTTCTTCCTATACTATCAAACCCACACACGTTCACTATCACCTCTTCATTATTGCTAATGTTATGCTAATTTTCTAAGTGTTCCCTCCACAGTCTCCTCACGTCTCTTTCATCAATCACCTAAGTATCTTCCCTACTCATTATTCTATGCAGATTCCCCGTACTCTCCATCCTAACCTTTCGCGCATCCTTCCAGAACAGCTTCCTATTCCCTTGTAAGTCCCCATTCATCCTCCTACCAAACTATTCATTTACCTCTTTTCTCCTCCTATGTATGCAAATTTTTTTTAGTCTTCTTTTTTTCCTACTAATATATTTCCATCACTTTTCTTTTGAGACCTCATCATTGAATTTAAGCACATTCGTTCACGCCTCTTTGCCATTTTCAACCTCTAGCATCTACTCTTCATTTCACTACTCACTATTTGCATTCTTACTTCCTACTTTAGCATATCCACATACTTCTCTTGCACTACTAACAAAGGCTTTCTTTATATGCCTCCACATTTGTTTAGTTTCATTTTGTTCACAATGAACTGATTTATTTGCAAGTGCTCTCAAGTACTTTTCCTTATAACTTTGTTAACTTAACTTTTCACCCTTATTTATTCAAACTTCCTTTCTTATCTCCCTTCTCTCTATTTATGCCCCCCACCAACTTAATATTACAAAACAATATAAAGATCTGATATTCAAATCCCCAACCCCCTCACTGATTTAGCGTTCAGCACATATTTTAACATCTTCTTCTTCACCAACACAAAATAAATCATACTTTCACTTCGATACCATCTCTGCCTACCCCAACTCTCGTATACTTATTAATACTCCTGTGCAAGAAGTAGGTATTACTTACACGCATACCTCTTTCCTTACAGAAATCAATCCTCTTCCTACCATTCTCCTTTGATACTCCTGTGCAAGAAGAATGTATTACTTACAACCATACCTCTTTCCTTACAGAAATCAATCCTCTTCTTACCATTCTCCTTTGATACTCCTGTGCAAGAAATGTATTACTTACACGCATACCTCTTTCCTTACAGAAATCAATCCTCTTCCTACCATTCTCCTTTGATACTCCTGTGCAAGAAGAATGTATTACTTACAACCATACCTCTTTCCTTACAGAAATCAATCCTCTTCCTACCATTCTCCTTTGATACTCCTGTGCAAGAAGAATGTATTACTTACAACCATTCCTCTTTCCTTACAGAAATCAATCCTCTTCCTACCATTCTCCTTTGATACTCCTGTGCAAGAAGAATGTATTACTTACAACCATACCTCTTTCCT
>JABUQX010083022.1:10000-12500 GCA_015478945.1 Trachelipus rathkii | reverse complement strand
AGAGTTGCATAGAACTCAATAACTTTCGACAGATCTTTTTAAAAGATCTGAAGATATTTTGTGAAGGTTTAAAGGGCAAAAAATTAGGTAATTTTGTTAATTTTTTTTACACTCATTCAAGTGTTCAGTCCTTTTTATTTTCTTTAAATTTGATATTGGAAAAAGGAGAGAATGAGATGATCGAATTCTTAAGGAACAGAGAAATTCGATTTGTAGAATTCGCTGATACAGAAACCTCTACAGAAATATTTCCATCAGGGGAAGTGGACACAACAGAAATTGATAAAAATATTTTAACATTTTTAAACTTATTTACATTTGCTGTGAACCAAAGTAATTTAAAGAATCTCCTTCAAAATGAATGGAATAAACGTAAACCCAAAAAGAAATTCCGGATTTCTCTTTATGATGATTTTAATAAATTTATGGATGAATGGCATAATGAAGGAGTATTTTCTTTTGTTCATTTTGAATCTAAATTAAAATACAGAAAATGGATCACTGAAGATGAATTATTGAATAGCATTAAAAATTTAAAATATTTTATTTAAAAGAAAATAGAGGTAAACTTTCTAATGTTTGTTCTAATTCAGAGATTATCACATCAGAAGTTTTAATACAATTTCACGACTAGTGTAGTCATGAATTAAGGAAAAGAGACTATCTTGTTTTGTATTCATAGAACTCTTGTTCAGAGTAAAAAAGTAAATATTAAGTGACTCAGAAAACAGTTAGATTGTTATATTTTCTCTCCATGAAGGAACAAATCCCAAATATTTCGGAAAAAAACACATTCACTTCATGCAGATTTACTGCATTTACAGTCGTTTGATCATCCATTTATTAATACTATTATAGAAGCGAAAATTTTAACTCTATATTTTTTATGGATTTCTTTATCAAAAATAGAAAGGACATTTCGTAGAGAAGAGTCCATTGGATAACATTCCTTGGAGATGATTTTAGATATGAATCATCACTTAAAGATTCCATTCATAACTCCAATATAATAAAAGATTTTTTATGTAATAAATCTTTTACAAGTTGTGAATTTGTTGAAAGTGATTTTTTTTAAAATAACTGGTGATCCTGGAAGTGGAAAACATCTTTTAATTCAGGTCTAACATTTAAAGGTGGATCTATTTTGGGTAATTCTGATTCCCCTTAATAAATATCAAAAATATCTTGATAAATATGATAGTCTTAATAATATTGATATGGCCTTTGAATATTGGCTGAAATTGAAAATTGCAAAACTGATTTTTCAAGAAATATTTTTATGTATTTTTTACTTATTAAAGGCTTGTTTCTTTTGTTTGATGGAAATCAAGAACCAATTAGGCAAGAAAAATACTTGCGCTTCTTAAGTTCCTGAAAATTGAAAACCTTACAAAGCAAATATGGATTACAAGTAGACCTCATTGTGTGCGCCAGATTGAAAATGTTTTAAGGATGTGTCGCCTTTGAAATTAAAGACATTAATGAAGATGAACAAATTATCTTGTCACTGATGAATGGCAGAAGTATCATGGCAGCACTCGTTAATTTAATTGAGAAAAATGCTTATTATTTCGTTAAAAAATTTTACAACAGTACCATTAGAATTTATTAATTATTAAATGAAGAATTATTAGGTGTTCTTTTACTGACATAATATTTTCACATGCGTATATAAATGAAGTAGTGAAATCTTCTCCAGTTTTTCCGCATCACATTAGTCTAGTTCAGTTATTTGAGAACTTCATATTGAGTAAATTTAATATCTTCTTTACCAAAAATGTTCCGACTGAAAATATCTTGCGAAAGGATTATAAAAGTGTTTACGAGAAAAATTATCAGATTTTCGCTCTAAGAAATAGTGGAATAATTTCTGCTGAACATGAAAATATGTTATCAAAAGCTGTGAACACTGAACTTCCTGGCGAAAGTATTGAGATTTTGAAAAGGATTGGTCTTATTTATGAGACAAACAATGTATGCACATTTATTCATAAAATGTTTGAAGAATATTAAATCGCAGATCTTTCGCTCTCCATTACAAAGAAATGTATTTCCTAAAATGTAAAAAATTAAAAAATAACTTATTCCAATAACACAGCAGGGTCCATAGTTCATATATACATATTCGAAAATTGCGTTTGAGATACACAAATTTATAAACTCTTTGAATAATCAAAAATTGCCCAGTAAATCAAATTTTGAGGTGAAGTACTGTTCAAAAAAAAATTCCAAAAGCTGAATCTCTTGCCACATCCGTAAATTCTATGCTTAATCTTATCAACAAAGATGTCGAGATAATATTTGAACCATTTTTTGTTAAAATTTTAAAAGACCTTTTCCCAAAAATTTGTTTTAATTACAAAAAAAGGGTGATGAAGTTTATCTTAAACTGTTTGAATATATTCTAAAAGGAAAATGAATATTTCGCGTGTGAGTGTTTAGACCAGTGCTTGAGACTTGTCCCTAGCAATGAATTCTGGACATTGGGAAATTGCTACAA
>JABUQX010083021.1:25000-52731 GCA_015478945.1 Trachelipus rathkii | reverse complement strand
CAGAGGTTCATCTATCCACCGATCTTTAGAAAACTAGTTTTATTGTAATTGAAAATATATAATTAATCCCCAAAACCACCAAAATAATTGTTTATCACGTCTATAAGGTTGCTTGGGAGCGTATATCGTCGCCCGTCGGTAGCTTCAACACTTGTAATGCCACGTCTTCCCCTATCTTTCCCCGGCCATAATATTCAAGGAGGACTCTGTCGTCGCACGGGGTATCTCATCCAGCATACTCGTCTTCCCTCCCCACACGTCCATACCTGTACCAGTTACCCCGTACGCCGACACGCTCTCTTCAAGTGCGCCCAACTCCTCGGCGGTTGGCCCGCTTCAACGATTATCCATCCTCCCTGCCATTAACACAGCCGCTTAATATATATACTATATTATATAGTTATATAAATATTAATATATTATACTAATATATTATATATTATATAGATATTATATATCATTATATTATATATATATCTACTATACTATATAAATAAACGCAATATAATATAAATATATATACATTATATATGATTATATATATTTATTATATATTTTTATAATTATTTTTATATATATATATAATAATATTATATATATAATAATATATCGACCTATATATTCATTATTACTTCCTTAATTTCATATCCATCCTCAATCTTTCCCTCTCTCCTCTCTTCTTCTCTCTCTCTCTCTCCTCTCTCTCTCTCTCTCTCTCTTCTCTCTTCTCCTTTCTCTCTCTTCTCCCTCTCCTCTCTCTTCCTTTCTCGTTTCAATTTTTTCAAAACCCCATATGGAAATTAACAATTAATTTAAAAAATACTAGAATATATCTTACCGTCATCTGGATTTATAATCCCCCAGGAGTATTAAGCAACGTCAACCGGGCTAACTCCCTTTAACAGAAATAGAACAACACACATAATAAAACTTGAGTTGATCTCCTTAAAAAATAGCGACCAAGCGTAATAATAGCCATTTTTGGGCGAATTTGCTACATGGTGTCCGTTTGCATAGTTGGATAAACCCATCACGATTCTGAATCTCAAGTTGAACCATTTAATATCTATGTATTAGTTTTACATGTTAAGTTATGTAAACTTGTCATTTATAAACTAAACATATTGAATCTTGTTCTCTGGAAGACCTACGTGTCAGATTGTAATGGGATCTTTGTTTAACTTAGATATTAAACATACAAGACAGACTAAACGATCATCTTATAGCTACATAATGCGAAGAGTCCGGAGTACTGATGCCTATAGATAACTATCAAGCGTTAACGATTACTGATTTATATAAATAATAATATACCTATATAGTTTTAGTGACGTACACTCTACAGTTACCCACTATGATAATAAGCATCCTTCTTCTTGTTTTGCTTTTCACTCGAGTCTTTCTCATTTACATTAGCCTTACCAAATAGGAAAGAGAATCGACGCAAGCCGGAGACGTCTGAGAGCCGAAAAGCCGACACTCTCCTACCTTCCTTGAACCTCCTGGATATCGATGGCTTGTATAAGCTCGCCCCCTTACCTTTAAGAGCTTGTTCGGGACTGAAATGGAACCACCACTTTGCTGAGTATAAGTGGATATGATTTTATCTTACTTGGAGAAGCTCTGTAGATTAGAGAGATATTCTCTGTGGCTGCGTGTCTTTTCTTTATGGTGGAGCTTTATTGATATTTTCGTGAAGTCATCTTTATGATATAGTTGAATTTTACTATTTTCTTGGCATAGTATAACCATTCTTAGAATTTTCCATATATGTTGGAATTAGTATGAACAAAAATATTTTTTAATGCCATTCCACAAATTATTCAATTCATTTCTGCTTCTGGAAGAGTGTCTCGAGTTCGGGAGGCGAAATATTGCGAGACTAAACATGTCTTCAACAACGCATCTGTACAGTCCTGAAGAAATGATCTACGCAGGAATAGTTTATCATCTGAGCTTCAAAGGAAAGAGAATCCGACGAGAGCGCACTCTTGAGAGGAACAGATTCTCGAGACATCTCTACCTTTTGAAACCTCCAAGGAATGGCCTGTAAGCCCCCTTACTTTAGAGCGTCTCGGACTTAAATGGCACACCCTTTCTGAGTCGACCCTGGATTATGATTCTGATTCTACTGGAGAAGCTTAGGTGAGAAGATTTTCTGCCTGCGAGCCTTTCTTTTGATAATTCATTTGTGAAACGATCAACGCTTAATATATGTCTTGAGATTTCCTACACTAATTTAATTTTGCGATACATCAACATCATAATTACTCTTCTACTATCTATTGTGGACAATCTCAATTAACAATAATACATAATACTGTAAATAATTTCAATAATAAGCGATCAATAATAATTACGAATTAACAAACCCATTTGTTATAGAGGTACCATTACAATGAATATAATGATCAATTTGAATAATATCACAATAAATAATATAATCATTAATATAATTTGATAATAATAATAATAAGGATAATAATAATAACTAAAATAATAATATAATATAATAATAATATAATATATTAATAATACAGATATAATAATAATATGAATTCAATGTACAGAAGACTATATGTTACAAACAATGAATTATATTCTATAGAGTGAAATTTCAATAAAGTTAGATTGAATAACCAGAAAGAAATGCTTTAATACGACTATATAATTATAAATGAATTCATTTTTTAAAATAAGTAAATGAAAGAAGAAAAATATAATAAAAATATTATAATACCCCCACCACTACACGGGGTGCTTACCTGGTGATAGTGACCCAGTCTTTTTTTTCTCGTCCGCATTTACACTCTATCAATCCAATCAGGGAAAACACCAATCAGGCTCACCTTCAGACGCTATATAAAGACAAAAAAAAAACAACTTTTATACAACCAGAATTCACAGCCATGTCGGAATACCAATGGAAAAAAAGAATCACCTCACAAAATAACGTCCCCAAACTTTATAACCTTAACTCAATCCAAATGGGATCAAAAGCACTCGGTGAGTACCGCAAACAACGGGCATTAGATAATGAATATCAACCTTCTGACACAACAGGACTCCCAAAATTCCGAGATACACTTCTCAGACTACAGGATTCAGACTAAAAGGAACAAGACAATCACCTTTCAATCGATCGATTAAAAATGTAATAATAGATCAATACTATGAAAACAAATGACAATATAATAAATTAATAAATACATGATCAATAATAAAAAATCAAAATCCCTTGACTGTATAATGTTATAATTACCTGTTATACGTAAATCCGTCACACTAATCATTAGGCCAACGCTCTACAGTTTTGTTCATGTTTTTTATATCACACCTTTATAACCGGGTCGCGGCGGGAAACTAATAATGAAGGAATCAGTTCGATAAAACTGTATAAAGTCTCAATTGTCCCCTTAATTAATTTAACAAAGTAAATACCTTTTCTTAACTGGGATGATAGGAGAGTTGTAATCCATAAATAAAACTATAACAAAAAATCACTTCATTCAAAAACAATAAATATATCACTCTTATATTAAAATAACAACGCAGTAACACTGCACTCTCACCCAAGTATTCCTAGATTGGGTGAGACGTTCTTAGAATGCAAAAACCTAAAAAAAAAGAAAAAAAATACCGGCTAATTACTGATGACAAAGAACAAACATAATATATCCAATTACTACCATCCCATCCCACCTAAGTTGTGTCTCATAATTGAGAACAGCCCACTCTATTTCATTCAATCGCCTTACATTCTATAGAAAATCTTTTATTTCATTACTCCAATCAATACTCTTCCCACTCCTTGCCTCTACTGCCATAAGTACAAGGATCTTCTTCGTACCTTCTTACCTGCGACCCCTATATATACGCCATCTCGTCTCAATTCCCATCAACAATCACATTCTTTAAAGTGCTAAAACAAGATTTACACCTTATAGAAATGGAAAAAACTATTGACTCATACAGTATTTGAAAAGAAGATGATCTTTAACTCGTGCAATCGCCTTATTTTCATTCACCACTTCTATTCAACACCATCCACGCAAAATTACTTGGCATCTTCCACCCTCCATAATTCACACTTCCTATTCCCTAAATCGATCTCTAAAATCCATGCTACACACCTTCTGCACCTCACTCCAACGCCAACTTACCTATAACGATTACGCGCTCTGATTCAAAACTCTGTACGAGCATTGTCCATTATCCCACCAATAAAACACCTGACAACCAATAATTCTCAACTCTCATCATGCCTCATCAAACAATCCTTTTAGTCTGTCAACCTTAACCACAACCCTATATATTTGTGCTGTGTGCTATACAGATATTCCTTCTTACCTACGTTTTCAAATTTAAAACCAAACTCCTTACCTTGTAACCACAAATCATTCACCCTTTCTACTTCTCATCCATTCCAGTTGTCATTTTCATCCGAAAAACTTATACCACTGGCGTGAGCCGTTCAAAATATCCAACACGGGGTGGTCCCTCCACCGGCGCTCAAACCTGCATTCTGCATGCGACTCTAAAATCACTCACTCTACCATCTGACATCCTTCTCAAGCACCATAAACTAAACTCCGATTCAACATTTCCACTTTTCCACAAGTTAATAAGGCCCGGCAAACTTTTCCTCTCGATCTATATATACCATTTTCAAACAGGCCCTTCTTCAAGCTCCACCTCATCATACAACCTGTATCCGCCTACATCAAAACTTGCAAACATCCAGCCATCTTCCCGTTTTCTCCAGAACCATCCCTTCACTATTCAGGCAATCCTAACCTGGCTTCTATAATCAAACTTTCCTCAAAATCTCATCACCAATACATACAGATGGAAGACATACCAGGTAAGCCTCAGCATGCACAGTCGATATTTAATTGGCCCAACAACACATTTTCCCTATCCAAGTGAATCCACATTGTGCGAATTCCTTCTCGCTTTCACTCCATCATTCGATAACGTTCCTTTCGTTCTTACAGTTCTTTCAGCCAAACCATTCGAACTAGGCATATACGAGTAGTTCGCACAATGTTCAGATCACCGACTCAATCACTCAACATCTCTCAAAACGCACCTGTGCTACAAACTGTCCTGGGATCCCATCCATATGCACTCAACATATCGCCTTCTGAGGTTACATACCACACCATTGGCAACAAAAACCTCACTCACTACCTCTCACCATTCGGACACTAGTGCTTATTCTTCACAGGCACAGCATAGGCGCAAAAACTACTCTTCATAGAATTTCGCCAACGTGCATACCCATGCCCTACATACCCAAGCAGTCACTGGCAAGGAGAAACACACGTCAATCACACTAAACTCTCATCCCCACATCACCATTCTCACACACAGGAAGAGTGTTACATTACCAGTTCCTCTGATACCTTTCCTTCTGCCCACTTCCTACTCGCAGAGTTAGTCGCCACATCCTGTGTCACAATCTTTCGCAACCAGTGCGTAAAAACAGCTCTCTCTTCTTCACATTCCACAATTTAAACTTTCCCACTGTGTCCATATCCTATGATGAATCATCTTAACCGCCATCCCCGTACTGCCCCGTCAACCACCAGAAAATACTGGTACATACCAAATCTTCCTCTCGCATCTTTCCATAATTTATAATGACAATCGCTCACACTTTCACACACAACAAAGCTTTTCGCAACACCCTTAAATATCGATCTATCAACGGTCCCATCTACACACTTCCTTATTTGACAAAAAAATACAATTTCTCAGCTCACAGACCATTGGGACATTCCTCTTGCACCACTTCAAATATCTCCCAGTACGCAACAATCCTCCAACCCCACGACCAACTGTTAACCATCTCCTACAGAAATTGCGCATGACTACATCCCCCCTTATGCATGTCTACTATTATCTTCCGAGTTTACCTGACTTCAGAACAATCATATTCAGTTCCTATGCCATCTACTTGATCAACCCAAAATATCATTTCTTAAAAATTCCTATCCAAACTTAAAAAACAAATGACATGGCTATTAGTTCTTTTCATCCAAGCAACAATAAACCCTATCGTCAACATCTCTCGCTTAAACAGTACCTTAAAATCTCTACTTTTCAACAAAACCTCGTCCTCAAGCTCACAATTTCTCCTGCCCCAAATCCCTTTTATTCTTTACACTTGTTTACCTCCTAGGTTCATTCGTCTGCCTACAGTATTTGTCCCAAGCATCTCGATACCACTGACGCATTCCCCAAAAAATCTGAGATCCCAGGTGTCAATTCAACTCCACATATTATACGCTTGACCACTACCTGCACTTTCACCTGCCAGGTCTAACACACTCATCTCATTCGTTCAAATACACAACGCTCTTGCACGATTTCGCCCAGGCACAAAAATCATTTTCACAGGTCATCGTCAACTCAAAACAATTAACAAACAATCTATCTCAACTTCCTTTCCAAACCATACTTCCTTATCTACTCTTTCTTCTCCTATCTACCCCAATTATTAATTGTACCCCACCCTCAAATACTGTTAAAGTGCAGCCGACCACTACATTGCTCTCCTCGTCAATCCCTCACTCTAAAATTACCGGTCGTTCCCGCCATAATGACACACACATATCCTACATTTAAACAATTTACTGCCACTAAACAACCAACACCTGTCTGTGGCCGAATCGGAAATCACACCGTCCATTCCCACAATAGGTCCTTTAACTCTCTTTACATGGACTGTCTCACCTTTCTTAATCTCCTATCATGCTCAGGATTTATTACAACAACCTCCAGTCATAACGACTTCCCCCCGTAATTCATTGGATTCATCTTCAGTAACTCTCAAAGTAACTCCATCTTAGCTTAGATGATGTAATCCTAATACACACCCTCTTGTAATCAATTAGAATCACCTCCTCCTAGCTCTTTTTTTATTGGAAAATTGCTTCCCTAGGCACAATACTGCAGGATCGATCACCAACTTTTTCACGCATTTTCTCTCACTCTCTGGTCATTCTAGCACATTTGTTCCAAGTTGCAATTTCATTCACTTTATCCACCCGGGATATATTCAACAACATAATCAAAATCACTCAAATCTTCCAAAAAGTTCTCGCAAGCCTACTTTCAACTGTCCTCATTCTCTGCCAAATTCACTAAGGGTTAGATGGTCCGTTCGCACTAACAAACTTAATCCCATACACAAAAAGGACGTCATCCGATTTCCAGACAAAAACCTCAAAGCAGCCAAACTCTCTTTCAATCATGGAATACTTTCCGTCATTCTAAAAACTTTCGAAACATATGCAATCACTCGTTTTCTTTCTATGATACCCATCAATCACCCTGCTCATCTTGCCTTCAAAACAACCCCAACAATCTCCACACTTGCGATCCGTATACACTGCCAGTGGCTAGGGCATCCTACTGTAATCAGGCAGTATTGCTAATTCTACATCTTGTTCGCAACTTTCCGCTTTCAATTTCTCAAACGCTTCATTCATTCTGTCATTCCATTTCACAATCGTACTCTTCTTTTTTACCAGTCCATTCAGGTCCAAAGGTATATCATCACCACCAAGCACAGATCTTTCATAAACTTCTTCCTCTTCCAAACTCTCATACCTAAACCCAAAAATCCTCTTTGTCTCTTCTAATCATTCCAGGGTTTCTACGGGGAAAATTCCTAACTTTCTTCAAACCAAACTTCTCCTCTTTCTATTAAACCAGTTGCACGTACCTTGTGTCCCAAGAATTAACCTCATCCGCAAACCATTCACATTTCTCAACTTTCACTTTATATACCTACATCCTCCAACTTTTTTAACACATCATTCACTATACTTCAAACTGTCTCAGAGGAAAGTCTCAGTCATCATAATATATCACTCCTTATAAACACCCATATCCACATTACTTGCTTGGAAGAATCATTCAAACCGAGCATTTACATCGCCCTCTGAAAGCTGCTGGAGCATTGGCCAACCCAAAGCTCAATAAATTCCTAATCTGATAATGCCGCTTAGCAGTCGAAAAAACAGTCACACACCTACTATTTCTCTTCCACTGGCATCCGATAATATCCACGCACCAGATTCATTTTCGTAAAGGACTTTCATTCACATACATACTTATACACACATTCTGACCACCTTACACGCATAGGAAAACCTACTTTCAAAATTGTATATAATTCTTTCACTGCTAATACATTACTTCAATTCGAATCTCAATGAATACTCACAGGCACAATCGGACTATTCCATGGACTCACACTCTCTTCCAAAACACCTATTCGCTCAAACTCTTCACACTGCTCTTTCAATCTTACATTCGCAACTGGAGGGAGGAAGGATAAAAGTGACGAGGTCGCTGGTATATGGGGGTATCTTCCGATAACACAATACGGAATTCAGGCAACTGCGCCTTCCCAAAATCCTCATCGCTTTTGCTTAGCACTTTCCTCCTTTCCCACAGCATTCGTACAATCTTTTGTCTCCTTACTTCATTCAAACCTTCAGGCAACTGTATTTTCTCAACCATCTCATCATGCACCCAATTTCTCCTCTCCTCTCGATCATCCCCACCACAGCAAAAAACATCCCCACAATTCTCTTCTCTCATCGAGTTTCACACTATAATCAAAAACAGAAAGTACAAATAAACTACCAACCACAGTCACCAAGCACCTTATTTCCTCCACTCTCTTCTTTTTCACAATCAGGGCACCTTTTGACATGACAGGTACTCTAGGATTGTCCCATATGCTAAATATACCATCAAATACATGTGCAACCCTTTTCACTCTATACTTTCGCATCATAACCATCGACCAGAACCACATGCTAATTTCTAGGTCGACAGTTCCATCACCTACCATTCGCATGTCCAACCTTTACCTTTGACACTTTTCCCACACTCATCTGCTCTCTCATAAGACGATATCTTTTCCATAGCAAACGACATCCACACCTTTTACCAATTTCACTTTCACATCCCCTACCTTATCATACATCTGACATTTCCCATCCTTATTTACCTTTTTCTCTATCATCAACAATCAGGATGAATAATCATCCCAATTGCATACTTAAAATCTCTATCCCTGAACAACACTCATATCGTTCTTCATGTCCTTACTATCAAACATAGAAACTCACCTTCTTCCGATAACTTATATACCTCCAATCTCAACACTCATCCTCAAATTTTTGTTAACGACCAGTGGTATACCATATTACTAATTCCCCTTATTATTCCTTTTCCAGACTCATTTCTGTCTTCCGTATATTCATTCCTATCATACGCACTTTTCTATACAACACTCACCATACAATCCAGTATCAATTCAAAGCTCTCACTCCCCAATACCTCCGCAATTAAACCTAAAGTCACTGCACTCATTACCGGACCAGCTGAAAATACATCGCACATTACAATCCCTTCCCTATGCAACACTTCTAGCCCCTTTCCACGCGTATAAGGAAGTGCCACCAGCTGTAAACACCTACACTGTCTCGTTTCCGCGAAGCCAGTTTCCTATACTGATTATACATACCTACTACTTCATTTCACATACATTTCTAGTACCACCTTACAGCTGAACCAATTACCCAACAACATTTCGATTAACCGACCCGCAATTACCACCACCACCGCGGAAGCAAGCTACGATTTGTGTGGATTATCATTTGCCCATCATCGCCAGGGGTTCTTCCTTACTCCCCAACGACACATTTACCAGCCACGTGCGCCTACCTTCCCACATACACCGTCACCCAGGTATTTCAGGGGGACCTGCACGAGTCCCAGAAAAAATGGACCCTGCAAGGAGTCGCCGACAATTACCCGCTACAGTCTTCCTAACATTATCCACCTTGCTGACAATCTCTTACCCAATGATCTATCCCTCCACATCTCCTACATCCAGCCCGTTGAGGGTCTGTGCAATTCATAGCCATGTATGTCCCACTTGCCCACTAACTCCGTAAAAACACGAACCATTTGCCCCAGCTACATTCTGAAATCAAATGTTCCATCTTACCACATGACTAAAACACTTCAAATCCATTTAACAGATATCCCGATCCAGGTATTATTCATTTTCTCTCTCACATTCCCTTGATTTACCCAACAATTCTCTCTCATGTTACTGTATTACCAAAACTGGATGATAATAACATAGCTTGCACTGCGATTGCGCAGATTCGTACCTCCTAGCATTACCTTGTCTTTCATTTTCACAACCCCCATGAAATCGTGCGTAAGAATATATATACCAATAACTTCAATGCCGGATTGGCCTGAAGAGGCATACCCGTAATAGACTTATACTGTGGCACTGGTGAAGCCCTTTCATTCATTCCACTACCACTGTACACATCATGCCTCTCATACTCTCTCTATCTCTTTCATTCTTCTCAAACTCACGATCTTCTACTATCTCTAATACATCCCTCCACTGCAATCGTTCCCAACTCCACCTCATTTTCTCTTGTACGCCTCGCATTTATAAACTCTGCCACATGGAGGAGGAGATCGTCTCAGGAAATTTCAATATCCATTTTTCACACCATCTTTGTTTTCATTTTATCCGCCTCATCCCCCAAACTTCACTCGAGGCCCAATTGTTGGGTTCCAACCTAGCGCATAATTATCCTAAGATCTTTCATTCTTCCTCTCTCCTTGTCCGTGATCAAAGTCATGTGCGAGCCCTTCTATACTTTAACACCCCCTTTAAACTCTTTCAACCTGTATCCAAAACATTCTTTCCTTTACTTACTTTCATACTTCGGACTCACCCACACTCACGATCGCCTTGTAAATCAAAACATTCTATCCTTTCACAAAAACTCAACCTAACTTTTAACCCAAAACACTTATTATTATACAAAATTCTCCTTACAGAACTCTCATACTTCCTAAAAATTCACACACATCCTAGTTCCATACCACATTATATTTATATCTTCGGGAAATGTCCCTAATAAGGACACTCCGTGCAACTTGAACATCATCTCTCGAGTCTTCTGACGTAGTACCCTTATCATAATTCTCATTCACTTCCTCATTCACACTACTATATAAAGAATCTATACTCTTACCTTTTGCTATCACTCTTCTTTCATGTCTTCTATTCTTTGACGTCTTCTTCTTCTTCTGATCCTTCTTCTCTTTTTTCTTTTCTTCTTTCTCCTTCTTCTTTCTATTTTTATCTTCTTTCATTTTCTCTTTATCCATATCCTTCTCATCCACATCACTTACAATCTTTTCCTCTTCCAAAAAGCTCTCTCCCTTCTGTAAATCTACTATCTTCGGAGTAGAGGTTACTCTCTTTTGCGTCCCTTTCGTTCCAATCTCTTTTGCAAACCTCTTATTCAGTATATCATCCATTCTTGCTTCCATTCTCATTTCCATTTGTTTTTCTCTCTTTGTCAAAATGTCCTTCTTCCATCTCTTCTTTCATATTAACCAATTAAGTCCTCATTCTCCTTTTCTTTCTTCCTTAATGGCCTCTTTCAGTCGCTCTACTTATCCAATCCCCTCTCACTTTCCTCAGCGATACATCTTACCCTGCTATTCGTCATATGTCCCATATGGTCTTCCGTCCCAGGCACGCCCCACGTAGAGGCGCCAGAAATATGTCGATGGGTTTTGTTGAGGCCACAAAACAATTCTTCAAATCGCTCTGAGGTCCCTGGAAAGAAAAAACTTCAGTAACAAAACAAACAATAAATAAAACACAATAAAACTCAGGAAAAAAACTCAAACACAAAAACATCAAGCAGCCCAAAAAAAAATTTATTAAAAAAGATATCACCCCACCTCGGAACCCGATTACCGAAACCGATCCGTAAACCACATCCCCCAAAGTGGATATCCGCCATAACAAGGTAACCTACGTGGCAAGGTTCTACGTTACCTCTGATACCCAACCACAATTATCAGATTATTCAATGACCTGCACGATATATACATTGATATCTTCCCCTTTAAACGCCTCAAAGGGAAAATTATACTCTTCTTATTATACTAAAAATATAATCAAATACTTTGTATTCGTAAAGTTCTCCAGGATGTACTCCTTCGTCAGTCTCCTATCAATTTCAATTCCCTTTGCGGCTTTCCACACAATTTCTCCTAATAGATCCTCACTTTGCCAAATTCAATCAAATTATCTCTCCAATTGTCCACACACATTCTCCAACATACTTCCTTCTAAATTCTCCTGTCCACACAAATTCTCTATAATCCTTCTTTCTTTCCAGTCCCGTCCTTGAGGCAAGCTCTTGTACTTACACTAATCAATCGTCTAAATATTTCCTCTATTCTATTTTCACGTTAATCGATCTCTCTAATTTCTCCTACTATCCTTTCCAATTTCCAAGCGTTCCTCTACCTTCAATTTCCAAAGCATACTCTATTTTAATTATTCCTTGGTGCCAAACCTTCTTGATCTGTCTCGAAATATGGTCGTGGTGTGCACAGAGATCAGCCAAAAAAAAATAAAAAACTGCGAATATAGATGAGAAAAAAACAATCGCAATCATGGTAATGCAAACGAAAATAAATAAATAAATAATATAAAAGAATAATCAAGAGTAATAATTATAATTATTTAATAATTAACTTAATAATTAATTCAGAATAATAATAATTAAATAGCCGATAATATAATAATAGATAATAAAATAATAATAATAATAATAATAATGATTAATAATAATTTAATAATACATAATAACTATTATAATTATAACTAACATAATGAGAATGAGATGATATAAGAGATAATAGATGCTAAGTAGATAATATATACTGAGTGATAACATAATAATAATACATGAATCAAGTAATAAGGTTGAATTAATATATAATAATAAGGATTAATAAAATAATATGAATTAAATTTTAACTACTTGACTTATATTAAAAAGAATTAAATATTAAATGAATTCTCATCAAATTAAATAAACACGAAAAGAAATAAGCCTGTGATAACTAATAACTTCGATAGATGAAGTTGCAATTTAATACAAGTAAATGAAAAAAAATCATAATAAAAAATATAACCCCACCACTGCCGGGTGCTCATCTTCCTGTGAACCCAGTTTTTTTTTCTCGTCTCCTTTACACTCTTCTACCAAAAATCCCTAGGCAACACTCACATTCGGGCTTCTGTGCGAGCTAAAGAGCAAAAATAAACAACTTTATAAAACCAAATTCAGCAGCTTCACAAGGAAAACAAAAATCTATCAACAATTACCTAACATTTATACTTACTTCAATCCAAATGGAATCAAATCACTGGCTGCAAGCCAAAAACGGGCCACTGAACAACAGCGAAACTTCCAAAAACGTTCGGTAACTTCTCAGACGCAGAGAATCAGACTTAAAAAAGAACAAACATCACCTATCAATCGATCATAATCGCATGTATGTAACTAATAATTGAAAAAAATAACTATAATTAATAATTACAATAAATAATTTTGATAATAATAATAATTAAAATACAATAAGTTTATAATTACCTGTTATATCGTAAATCGTCAGCACAGTGGAACGTCTACAGTTGTTCTTGTTTTTTTCACACTTTATAAACGGGGGGGAAAAAATATGGAAAGTTCGAATAACTGTATAAAGTCTCTAAGTTGCCCTCTTTTATTTTAACAGACAGTAACATACTTTCCAACGAGAAAGCAATATATGTAAATCACATAAACATAAACATATAAAAAAAAATCACTTCTTAAAAAATAAACACTTATATAAAAAAAACAAGTAACACTGCACTCCCAAGAATACTTCCTTTTGTCGTGATCGTTCTAGAAGCAAACCTAAAAAAAGAAAAAAAAGCGGTGAGGAATATGAGACAAGACAAAACAAAAAATCAAATTTACTACAGGGCTGACTTCTTTCTTTTTTCCTCGTCAATACGTGGGTGGGTATACCTACAGTGGTTCTGTCTTGTCCCTACTTTAATTCCTGCTTTTCATTATGATCTTCTCACTATAGCATCGTCTCCTATATACTCCTACGCTGATGGACTCGGACCATATTCATTCTTCAACTAATCAAATGTCTGCTCCCTCTTTTACTTCTAGATTGCGCTTTCGTCTAATCTTTCCGGATTCTATATACTTCGCGATATACTTGGACAGAATTTTCCGGGATAGGGTCGTCTCAACCGTGCGAATTCTAATTCTGTTAAAAAAACCCAATTTCTACAATCTCCCTTTCTAAGACACCTTCTAACTTTCCTATCTCTTTTCGACGGTTCTCTCGTCTCCTTGTTGACAATATAAACATCTTGGCCTTAACATAAACAAAAATTCTTGGAAACCTCCGCATCCAACGGTTGCTAGAGGATGCCACAAAGAATAACTGGGTGGGAGGTTGTCTAGTTCTTAGACTGCGAATGACTTTTTTCCTCTGTCTCAATTGATGCTTCCGCTAATCAAGGGTTTCATCACGCCTTTTTGGAGTTAACTGCCTTCTTACATATCTGTGGCTGGGGCTCTGGATTTCACCCGGGTTTTGTGTAGTGGTAGAGTCAATAGGCCAAAAGGAGCCTTATCAGAAAACTGGTTCACATGTACTTCTAGTTCACTTGGACCCTCTATCTTTTGCGCGCGCCGATATGGTGCTTTATCTCTTTTTCTATAGTTACCGTAGCGGCAAGTGCTTGAGGGAACTCTCCACTCGCGTACCACCACCTTTACGACGCCCATCGAAGCAGCAAGGTGGCTGCTGTGTCAAGCATACAGGAGTTCACGTGTAGGTTGATATATAGGACTCCGACTTGTTCGCTGCAGGTTTGCTTCCTTTCCTTTTCCTGGACCACCTCTTGTTCTGCTGTGAAATCTGACTTCCTTCCTTTCTGTGTTTTTCTACTCAATCTTATACTCCCTCACTTTAATATCCTGCGTTCTAGCAAAATTCATCCGCATAATTGGCACGTCGTTTCCTACTAAATTTCCTTGCATACACACCAGTACCTTAAATAGGGCTCTGCCAATAAGTGGTGGGTTTTGTCAAGTGTAACAATAATAAATAAATATAAATAAAAACATAAATAAAAAAATGTTACGGCACCCTTAACCCCCAGTCTGGCGGAGAGGAAGCGTGAGTGCATGAGTACCTCTATATATATATTTATATATATATATATATATATATATACTATTATATACTCTATATAATCAATACATATATATATCATATATTATATATACCGTAATAATATATAGTAAAGTTATGCCCCTCGAAGACTTTCGTGCCACTAATCTTGGATGAAAACATCCTTAGAGAGTTTCTTTCTAAAAATCGAACACTCGAAATGCAAGTGTCTTCGTCACACGAGTTCGATTTCCTTAACAAAGCCGCCCACGTTTTGGTACATGCATCATCTTCCGTTTCTATCTTTTGTTGTCTTAAATCTTAATCTATCTTTTAAATGTATTATTATATTGTCAATCAGTTCTGCGGCTAGATTACAATCATATATCACCTTACTTATTAATAAGTTGTTATTGTAGAAATTGGATGTAAAATATCACTATTATACCTTATCCTATTAAGATATGAACAGGTAAAATATATATAATATATATATTAAATATATATATTATATATATATATATATTATATATATTATAATATATAATAATATATATATAATATATAAATATTATAAGTATATAAAACTGTAATTAGATTAATTTTTCTTGTTTATTAATATATAATATAATTTATTTTTTATTTTATATTACTATTTTCATATATACATATCGATTTATTTTACAATAAAAAAATTAATAAAACTACTCGTATCGGTTATATATATATCTCAGGTAAATAATATATTAGGTAATCTCATCATATATTCTAACTATATACTACTATTATAAGGTATTTCTAATATTAATAACCTATACTACTAGGAAACGTAATGTAAAATATAATAATCCGTATATCATTATTTGTTATATTAGTAGCTCAATGTCGTTTTTTCGAAATATTAGGTGAGACAATGATGACCCTAGGATAATGGGTAGTATGATAATTAATATGGTAAAAGCTCTTGGGATAGGATTTTCTCAGAGACGTGTGTACGATGTTTCTTTACTATTTAATGTACAATGGGGCGAATGTTTGGATCGTGGCTTAGATGGCTCTGGGCTTATATAGGTGTTTAGCGGATGTTCGTGATATTATGTAGAAATAGAAATCTTTGGTTTCATATTCTTCTATGCTTGTCTTTACTCATGCATAGTTACGACCGTTACCTTGCCAGTCATTGCGTTGGTGTAGAATATAAATTGGTGTAGTAGAAGGAACTTGAGAGTTTATGTTTGATTTGGTGATCTATCGAATTAAAGATCGTCTCTTTTATATTTTAGGTTGCGCGAAGATATATGATAGTTATGTAATTTATGAATATTAGTCTCTGATAGGTATTTCAGATCTTTTATTAATATTATGGTTAAGTATTGAAAGCTAGATAAATTCTATTTATTAATCTTTTTGATAGCTTAAGTTGTATACGTACTGGTCGATTTTGTAGTGAGATACGATATTGAGTGCAGTTGTCTGTTGATTTATATGTTGGCTCGTGCGTAATATAGATCTATACTGTTCTCTTGATTTTAAGTCTGCATATAAGTTTATCTGATCTTGTTGTAATTTTTGGTGGACGCTAAATAGTTATTGGTATCATAAGTAGGTTTTGTTGATAGGATTATATTATAATAGGCACGAAGCTTGATCGTACTCTTCTTGATCGTATGGAGCGCTTAATAACTATAAGCCCAGTGTATGATCTGTTCTATTGTTATACTTTGGTTGTGTAAAGTAGATAGCTATTGATTGATTTTTGAGTCACGATAAGTTTGGATCGTTCTTATTGATTTTGGTGTTTTGTAGTAGTCTACGAATATTATAATAAGATAGGAGTTTGGTATAATTTGGTTATATATCTTGAAATAAGATTCGTCTCTATAATTTTAATCTATAAGTTGAGTTAGATCGTACTTATTAATTATATGGTGAGTTCACTAGAGGTATAGCATCCTTGTTGATTTATAGGTCTGACGAAGTTTACGATCGTACCTTCTTGGTTTTATGTGTGGTGATTTCGTCCTAAAATTGATAACGTCATTTTAGTATGAATTATTTTAGGTCGTTAAAAGTGGTAATCGTCTTGTTATATCTTAGTCCGCTAAAAGCTTATCAGTCATTGTATGCTTTTTAGGGCGTAAGCGGAGAGTGATCGTCTTGTTGATTTTTAGGTCGCAAACTTAATCTATTTGTTGATTTATCACTTGCGTTAGCAAAGTATAATTGAGTGAACATAATATTTTTTAATTTTTAGGGTCATATACGCTGAAATAGAATCTTCTTCTTGATTTTAAAGGTGATCGAGATTTTGATATCGTCATTGTGAGTTTGGTAAGTAGAGTTATATTGTCTTATTATTTGGTTTAGCTCGTAAGTTATCGTCATTTGTATGATTAGGCTCTGCGAAGTTAAGATTACGTCATTCTTAAATTATTATATTGTATGTGGTTGTGACTCAAATTTTTCATCGTCTGTTGATGTATTTATATAGTGTCTGCAGGAAGCCAGTACGTATCTTTGAATCTCTCGTATGTTGGTCTGATACCATACAAAGTAGTCAGCAAGTTTTTCAATCGTTCCTAGTGAACTCATTCTGTGTACTGATACCTAAATGGTCTCGTCGACAGTTGATTAGTCTGTATCACTTGATTTATCTTTATAGAAGTCATCAGAAGAGCTCTGATTAGTCATATATGTGAGTTGAATTTTAGTTAACCATTAGGTAATACAGTACTTGAGGCATTTTGGGTATTTGGAGTGACGATAATGTAGATACGTGTACTTAGTAATGTATATTATTTATACATAAGGTCATCTATACTTATATATACGGCTAAGAGATAATATTTAGAATGCATTACTTAAGTATTGATTTATGATTAGGTAATATGATTTACGTTTGTTAGCCTATAAGTATGAATAGATAAGTGCGTGTGCACCTTATACCGAAGACTTTCGATGGCCATCAAGGGTTTACTAATGAAGATATTCAAACTTAATTAGCATATCATCTGTCTCGATTACATAGACAGATACTACTCGACGGCAATATTTTTCACAGTGTGTTACAAGCGATAACAATTGCATTATACTACAGAGAATATACTTTTTCCAGATCGACCCATACGACTACCCTCCTGTACATACTGTGAATATTCGCTCCCATATAGGGAATAAGTACTGGCCCATCGGCAGACATAGTTCGAACCCAGACCATCAACGAACTTTCCATTATCGAACAGCTATTAAGGAAAATGCTAATAAGTAGGTTTGTGTGCTATTTGGAAGTTGAATGCGTATGAGTATTGTATAACTAGTGAGTATTGAGAATTTAGGTTGATTAATATAATATTTTGAATAGTAGGCAAAACTGTAATTAAAAAAAATAATTCTTACTACATTTGTTATATTGCTTGTTGTTGTGATTTCGTTGACTGCGTGATGTCTGTTTTCGCTTACTTCGTTCTTCCATTCCCTATTATTATTTGAGTTGGGGTAAGTGGATATAGGAAAAACAGTTATCTTATTACATCTGAATCTCATATTAAATGCGTTTCATGCATAGAGTCTATAGTACTGGATCAATATATATATATATTAGTAGATGTTATATATATACTATGTAATATAATCATCACAATCCTCTTGCATATATTATTAAATGTATCTTGCAATCCGCGCTTTCGCGGCGTGAACAGATAGAATTGCGTGTGTCTATATATAATATATCATAGTTATATAATTATATATATATATATATATAATAACATAGCGTAGATGCACGGCAGGATTTGACATTTGTAAGGATATAAAAATATCTTAAGACATTAATTCATGAAAACAATTAACATATGAAAATAGATAATGACTTGAAGCAATTAAAAAAGCTGCGATATATTTCGCTCTCTCTGTACTTGTATAAACTCAAAGGACGTTTCAAAATGGTAGCTGAGAGCAGTATGATAATAGTTACTCACTTCAATCATGATTGAAGTGCTGTAAAGCGGTATTTGACTCAAAGAACCTTACTTTGCTTTGTACGACCCAGGTTAGTATCTCCTTAAAGTATCATGCCATATATAACTAATGTCGGTATATCCGAAAATTACATCATATTTTTCACCACTGCATTATAGCATATATGAATAACAATTCTGTGAAAATTACAAAAAAAAAACATTACAAAAATCACGCGCCCTCTACAGCTTCTGGGTTTTTACCGTAATGTATAAATACTTTAATCTCAACGCTAAGAAAACGTCGTATATGAACCAATCTTCAATATTCATATATGTATGTACGGCTTCAATAAAGCCTCAATAAGTAGATGAAAGATATGAAATATAAATCAAGAATATGATAAATAACGTCTCTTTGGATTCTGTATGGAAATTAATGGCCTTCATACTATTGCAACCTACTTAGTTCGATTCCCGTATAATGGCAAGTTTTTTTTGTAGCAATATTAACGTAAAATATATACAGACATGTATTTTATAGTAAGTATATAATATAAGTGTACACTAGAACCAAGTGGTTATACATTCGTCACTTTCAGATGCATTGTATGCAGTGAGCTGTCAGTTGTGATACTAACTTCTCAATATACGAACAGGCTCTCTCATGTAATTCGACCCCCAATATAAAAGGAAAACAAAAATCTACTAAATAACTTATCATAACAAACACCTTTATTTAGTCTATGCGAAAAGTTAATTCAATAACAGAGTTCACTGGTTTAAAGATTAGAATATTACCAATCCAGTCCAGTAGTGATAAAGAAAATCACCGCGTAATATGATGTAGCCAAAGGATTTACGGTAGCAACACTCGTATATGAAAACTATCACCTAAAGAAAATAACGACTATAGATATCCTATATATGATGAATTCCTATCAGTTGGTGGATAAGTTTATCAGCAAATGTATTATCCTACGTAATTGTAAGGTTAAACTTGCAATGGTGGAAATACTATTGGCCTGTCTCCTACAACATAGGGTACCTATAGTGTGAGAGATTAAAGTATTTTAGCAGAATGACATGAGGCCGTAATGCCTCTATAGAACTGAAAAAATTAGAGAAACAGTACCTTTCATCCAAACGAATAAATATAATGACGATCTCTTTAAGCACTTAACCCTTTATCCTATATTTGAATATTCGCAATACGATATATATATATGAGAAGTAAGTTAGCTATATAGTATCTACTGGTCTCTCCATAGTACGAGCCGTACGCGAACTAACAAGCAAAAGTAAAGTATAAAGTCCATTTGTTAAAATCTATTCTCTCTCATAAACTCGAAATATGAGGCGGAAGGGATAAAGATCAGTTGCCAAAGTGAAAGAGTAATAGATTAATATCGTAGGAGGGATGCAATTTAAATTGGGGTCTCTACGTAACATCTCCTTTAATAATAATCGCAACACCTAACAACTTATCGGAATTAACACAATTATTATACTGTGATATAGCAATTATGAATAGGGACTGATAAACTCGAAAAGAATATATATATTATAAATAATGAAAATATAATTTGTAGTTATATACCTTAAACGGGTTTAGAACGAACGCTATATATTGATATTAAATCACTAAGGAATAGTCTTATTCTACTAGTTATAATAAGATAAGGATAAAGAAAGAGATAAGAGGATAATAATATATAGTAGACAGTAGTATTATAAGATATATATATATATTATAAGTAGATAAATACTGTATAATATTATATATATAAAGAAGTATAAAAAAGGTATAAATAGTAATTAGTGGCCAAATCCCAAATATATTGCACCAAGTATGTGTTCATAAAGAATTAACCTCAAATTTCTGAAAAACCTTCATATACTGTATTTGTGCAAACAAGCTCTCAGTAATCAAATCCTCTCCCTCATCTTCAAACCCTCTTGCAACCAATCTCGCTTTACATATACATTTTTTCCCTTTCAATTTTTTAGTAATCATCCATCCATGGTAATCAAAACTTTCATTATCCCAATTGCTCGACCAAATTTCTTCTTGATCCACGATACTTTCAATCTCTTAACTCAATCCAACTACACTCACCACTTGCCACATTTTGAATAGTATAACTGTCACACCATTACATATTATTAGCTTTCCCTGCTCTACTTAACACTTTCACATTCATACATTCCCCATTCTCTTTATTCTTCCATCTATACCTTTTTCCAATCTTTATTTTTGTCATAATAGATATTCCTTATGATCACCCCTCTCCTTCTCCTCTTCATTTATTATAGGGACTCAAACTATTGTAAATTCTTCTGTATCTATATTTTCTTTTGCCTCGCAATATTTCTCTTTATTTTCTTCTTTATCTACAATTTCCTCCTTATTCTGAGATACCCCGGCTAATCTGGTAATATATACCCTTACTACATCCTTAAAGTTTCCATATGCTTTACTATCACAGTTCTTCCATCCCTTTCTATCACCTCTGCCAGACCCCTCCATTGTTTATGTATATCTCTCTTATAATACACTTCCTCACCTGCTTCAGCTAACTCAATATTATCTGCCCCTTCATTGCTTTCTTTATCCTATCCTCTGATTCTTATTAGATATTTATTAATCTACCTTTAACTATTCTCTCTAAATGCTTTCTTAAAATTTCACCCTCTATAGTCTATACCTATTACGTCCATACTACTATCTTCCTCAGTTGTATTGTTTGGTAACCTTACATTCTTCCCAAGAACTAATTGATTAAGTGAATCCCATTCCTATCTGACTACCCATTCTTTGCTGCTACAGACCAAATGAAACTCACATTCCTACTAACACCTTCATCTTTAATTTTTCTCATAGAATCTTTCAACAGTCCCACCATTTTTTCACATTGACCATTACTCCAAGGACTCTCAGCCGCAGTTGCCCATTGAATCATATTAAATCTTTCCCAAAACCTTCCATTTCTTCATTTTGAATTTCTAATCCATTGTCACTCAAGATTTTTTCAGGTGCCCCAAATATACTAATCCATTTTTCTAATACCTTTCCACGATTTCTTTAGGTTCTTTATTTTTAATCCAACAAGCTTGACAATACCTAGTCCCTAAATCAATCATTACAAGAAATCTATGTCCCTCTATCTCACCTAAATCCATTGCTACAGTTTCATTGAAAACTTTTACTAAAGGGAGACCCTCTACTGGTCTACTAGGAGTCTTCCTATACCTTACACATGTATCACATTTTTTCACACATTTTTCACTAAAATTTTCTACACAACTTATTTTCTTCCATTCCTCGCTACCAATCCCATCCCTTTAAGCATCTCTAACCGATTCCCATAACCTTTCTTTGCCCGGATGTTCAAACTGTAAATGTAACTGATGTCCTACCTTTACTCTATTATTCACATTTAGAAAATCCTCTTTTGTACCACCTACACCAAACTCTTCTACTCAACCCTTTTCTAAAGCTAATCTTCAAATATTCCTTTTCATTCACCATACATCTAACTTTATATTACTAAAAACATCTATATTTAATTCACCTTTCCTCAGATTTATACTAGCATCCAACCTTTTCAACCATTCCCTTCCTAACAACCAAGGTATATCCCCTTTTACCACATCGGTTATAAAAAAAAAAATTCTATTCCTCACATAACACAGTATTTTCAATCTTTTAACTGCCTGATAAGTAGAATCACCAAACACATTTCTGACGCAAATGCCCTGAGCTTTGGGAAGCGAAAAGTTAAGTATTGCACCATGACAATGCCCCAACACATCTTCACTTCTGCCATGTACCTGTGCTTTCTCAACCTCCTTACAACCCAGATTTGGTTCCAACTGATTTCTATTTTTACAGCGGTTTCAAGCAGTGGTACGAGCGCTAGCAAAAGTGTGTGACAGCGGAAGGAAGGTACTTTGAAGATGGTATTGTGTAATGTGTTGTATCATATACGATAATAAAGTCGTCGTCGTCGTCAAAGACTGGGGGTAAGGTGCGTGACATCCACAGGAAACAGAAAAGTAGTAGAAGAATATGACACAAGTCGAAAAGAGAGTCCACCCTTACCACCCCCTTTATACCTTTCAGTGAGAACTTGTGGCAGTCAGGAAATCCACCCTAGAGCTTCACGGGACCGCGACGGACCCTCACTATGGCATATCGGTCAGTGTAGGGTTCATCCCTGGCCCAGGTGGGCCACAACCATACCCCCTCACAAAACCCCGCCATTCACTCCTATTATGCACCTTTCTTCTCCTCTGCCAAACTCACATTTCTCTCCTCCACTCATTCCTTTACTGACTCTATCCATCTTTTCTTCAGTCCCCAGCTGGTCGATTCCCAACACACTCACCACTATACATCCGCTTAACCAACCGACTATCATCCATCCTTTCCAAATGACCAAACCATCTCAACGTACTTTAATTTATTCTCTCATTTATCCCTTTCTTCACACCACACAACTCTCTATAACGTTCATTCCTCATTTTATCAATTCTCACACCTAACAGGCCCCTAAGATTGTCCATCTGAACACATTGTACTTTAGATCTATACCTCTTATTCCAAACCATAGTCTCACTACTATACATTAACACAGGTAACGACTACCTCAATGTAAGACACCTAAGCACACTCAAGACTTAGTCCCTTTACATCCACCAACGAGTTAATTGCACCAGCCACCTTCCTGCCATTCACAACTTTCCTACTACACTCAGCATCATCCGTTCCCTTATCATCCAACATATATATCCTAATATTTAAGCTCAGACACTTGTTCCAGCTGCTCGCCATCTAACATATTTTCACACCGAGGACTGTTTTTACTCACAACCATAACCTTACTCTTATCTACGTTTACTTTCGAACCCCTCCTTTTACACACCCTGCCAAAATCTCTCTACCAAATTCTCTCAAACTCCTCTTCAGATTCGCTTCACAAAATCAAAATCATTAATATATATATATATATATATATATAATATATATATATATCTATATATATATATATATATTATATATATATAATAATATATATAATATATATATAATAATATATATATATATATATATATATAATATATTATACTATATAATATATATAATATATATAAAAATATCTATATATATATATATATATATATATATATATATATATATATATATTATTTTAGATGGCAACGAGTGAAATGTCGTTATATCCATCTGAGACTTTAAATCTTCAAGCCATTCATCTGCCTGAGCCAGATCCAGATGATGAATCTGATTATGAGAACGAAAGACAACAAAAGGAAGCACTCCATGAAGATCTCAAACATGCATTTGATGACCTTAATGATGATGAGTCATATAATGACAATTCAAGAAGTTATTATGACGATATAAGAGAAAGTTCTTTGGTAAATCCTGATAGTAGTATGCAAAATGGCATACATAATCCTTACTCGGAGAATGTTAATGAAGTGTCACAAAGTTACATGAATAATGAGGTGGTTTTGAATAATCACCATGTTGGCACAGTTTGGAGCGATAATAGTGATCACTCTGGCAACTTTAGTCATCAAAAATCTATTATCGAAACCAGTCCAAGACATTTTCCAATTGACATGCAAGGTATAGTTTCCCAGTCTGAAGAATCTTTAACAGAAAATCCTGATGCAAATTATTGTGACAATTATAACAGAAATATGAATGAGAGGGATAATTACGTAAGGCATATTGACCAAAACCAAAATGAGTATCTTTCAGCTGAAACCACTGAGAGTCAACTTCAGTTACTCTATGATGCGCGCGGACGAGAATTGGACAAATTATCAGAAGAGCTTGAAGAGCTAAAAAAAAATTCCTCTGGACAAATCTCAAATTTAATACATGAAGTAGGTATTTTAAAAGCTAAAGATGAAAGAGAACAAACAAATATAAATAACATGAAAATTCTTTTGGCCGATAATGAAGAAAGGATCAGGTCATTGTTGGGAGATGTGAAAGAAAGGGATGAAAAGCTTGAAATATTAGAAAAAGAAAAAAAAGAACTTAAAAGGAAAGTTGATTTGGCAGATGGAACTATAAGTAATCTAGAACGGCATATTTCAGAATTGGCAAACGTAGATAGCATAGCTAAAAGCCGTCAAGCACATGAAGATTTTATAAAAAAGCTTAAAACTAGTCACGATGAAAAATGTACAGAATTAAACAGAAGACTTAAAAGTGCTTCATCAAAAGCTGAAAAATATGAACAAGAAGTAAACACGTTGCAAGAGGAGCTGAGAATATTAAGAGAGTCTATAAAATTTTCCCTTAAAGAAAAATCTGAAATAATTCGAGACTTAACTTCGAGTTACGAAGATGCTAAAAGACAAATACAAGTTCTTCTAAGCAAGAAGCCTGATTTAACTTCAGAACATGAAATATCTTCTAAAAATGAGCTATTACAAGAGCTTCAGAAGGTGGCAAATGAACTTCAGGAAACTAAAAGTAAATTAAAGTCATATGATATGTTGGCAAAATTAGGCTTCTTTCAGTCCATAGCGCCTGCAGAAGATTCAGCAGATCAATTAAATTTACGGAAAGCTTTGACATTTGAAGAAAAGGTTTCAATTCCTAAAGTTTCTTTAAACAAGTCTGATAAATCTGATCCTGAAAGTATTGAAAAAAGTTTGCAAACAAATTTATATAAAATTCTCTATGAAAACAAGAAGCTGCGAGATGAGGTTCAGAGATTAAACGAATTATTGACCAAAAAGGATGAGCAAATAAATGAACTGCATTCTGTAAGACTCAATTTAGAACGGACTAGAAGCGAGAAGGAAAAGCTGAAAAGTACAATAAAAATGTTGGTGGAAAATGAAAAGAAAAATGAAGCTAAAAGCAATCAAATGCTAGAAACTTGTAAAGAACAATGTTTGAAATCTAATGAAATTGCTATTAATAAAATTAAAAGCGAATACGAGACATTGGTCAGTTCTTGTAAGAATGAGTTAGCTGAAATGGAGGAGAATTATGAGAAGCTTCAGTGTGAAAAAAATAAACACTCCGAAGTATGTAACATAGATAGTATTAAGGAAAAAGATTTAATCATAGAAACATTGAAAATTAATTTGGCGAATGAGATTGAGAGAATTAAGGATATGGAAAATAAATATAAATCGAAAATTGAAGATTTAGAATCTAAATTAAATGTTTCAAAAAATAACGATAATTTATCAATTTCTGAGAATGTTGCACTCTATGAAATAAAGGAGAAAAATAAACAGCTTCTTATTGAAAATCAAAAACTTAAAGAAGTTATTAAATTGAAACCCGATAATGAAAGAGAAAATAACGCGGGTATACATCAGATTCAATTGAAAAAACGAGGATCTTCTAACGAAAATTCTGATGCTGATTTCGGAGGATTTAAGAAATTATATGAAGATCAGAAAATTCAATACGAAAAACTTAAATATTCTCATAATGTGGAACTAGAAGAACTAAAATATCAACTTTCAAATAACTTAATGTTTCAAAAAGATAAAGAAATTAAAAAGTTGAAAGAAAATATTAGTGAATTATTATCAAACCTAAATTATATGAAAGAAAATTCGAAATCCAAATTAAATGACGTAATGAAAGAACTTTCAGAAAAAATAATCAGTTTAAGTGAAAAGAATGCAGATTTAGTTAATGAAAAGAAACAATTAGATCTAGAGAAAGATGACATAATATCAAATTTTACTAAATGCGTGAGTGAGAGTAATATGGAAAAAGCCAAGTATCAAAAGGAGGCACAAAAGCTGGAAAAGAAACTTACCCTTCAAAAAGAGAAATTTAAGCGAGAAAAAAACAAGGTCAATAGGCATCTTCAATCTTTAGAACAAAGAATTAGCAGAGTAATCAATACGTTAATAGATTATCCCGGAGAATGCATGCCTCAATCTACAATAAAATATCATATTGAAGAACTAGAAGAAATTCGTAAAAAATTGGTAAATCTCTACAAAAAACTTAGTGATACGGGTTAATATATATATATATATATATATTATATATATATATATATATATTTTTATGAATATATTTATATATATAGAGTTTATATATATATATATATATAAACATACCTAATTTACATAATATAAATAATAAAATCTCTTTATATATTATATACTTATATATATATATATATTTATCTTACACATATATAAAAAAAACACACAAAAAGAGACAGATAGATATATATATATATATATATATATATATATATATATATATATATATATATATATATATATATATATATATACCACTTTTTCCCATAGATGGGAGTAGGTGCGGTAATATGCACGGAAATAGAATGGTTAAGTAGAAGAGATGACGAAGTCCAAAGAAAAGCCCCCCCCCCCCAACCTTACCCTGCCCTTAAGTGAAAGTCCGTCTCGGCCAAAAAATCCACCTTAAGGGTTCATAACGCCGCCGCAACACATCCCACCCCACTGTGGTATCTAGTCAGTGTAGGGGTCATCCCTTGGGCTAGGCCCACAACCATACCCCTCCCCCTCACAAAACCCCGACATTCACTCCTATTATTTACCTTTCTTCTCTCGTCTGCCAAACTCCTTTACTGACTCAATCCACTT
>JABUQX010083021.1:7500-20000 GCA_015478945.1 Trachelipus rathkii | reverse complement strand
GTGAACTGTTAAAATGAACCATGCTGGAAAGTTGACATAAAAGTGATTTCTGAATGATTGTGCAAGAGCAGATGGACAAAATATGTCTAATCGGACAAGAGATGAAACCATTATGTTAAGCTAGGCTCCTATGACACGAGTGGCCATAATAATCGGTAAGAAATATAATCTCTGAAGTATAGGCACAAAAAAATGGGCTTCGAAAAGAAAAAAGATAATGTAAAAGAAACTGTACTGAATTGTTTTCTGGTCATGGGGAAATTAAAGATAAAGGAAGCTTTATGAACGTTTCAATGGGAATCTTAAATACATGAAAATTGTAATTGGAGATATGAATGCTTATGGCGGAAGTGATTATAGAAGGGTGAAATTGGTAGTAAGACAGACGGGTTTGGAGAGATACGAGAACATGGAACCGCAATGAGGAACATTTATTCTAGTAATAAGCTTGTGATGAGGAAGATCAAGTTCCTCCACAAGATAGATGTTAAGAAAACTAGGATATCACGGAGGGTTGGCAAAGAGTCTGCTCTTGTTTAATAATAAGTGTTAGCTTGCTTTTTTTTCCAACTCTGGTCTTATCATTAAATGAGAAGCAATTAATATCGCTAAGTAATGCTAGAAATTAAGCGACAAATTCTCTTTGATGTATGGAAAGATGGTTTTTGAATAGTAATTTTCAAATGATTTAAATTGTCAAATTAGTATCAATAGAAATAAGGAAAAGTGGATATTATGTAACGTAAAAAATTAAGATCAATATAGGTAAGAAAAGGGAATTGAAAGGCAATGCTTAAAACCCAGTGACAGTAGAGATATTAAGAAAGAAAAGAAAGCTGAAATTTAAGGAGTAAATAGGTTTGTTTGCAAGCCTGATATACAGACTAAGTGATCTTGTATTTAGGATTTTAAATAAGGTGGAACAAAAATATTTCGGCCATTAACTGAGAAGGGAAAATATAAGAAAAATTAAGACGAGCTAAAAAAAAAAAATACAAAGGGCAAAATATAGTAAGTTAAATGATTATAACAGCTGTAAGGAGAGAGACGGAGTACTTTGTAATATTAGGGACGAGCGAAGTAAGCATGATACACACACCAAGAAAATGAGTATGGATTGAAAAAGCTTTTCAATAAATACGAAAAATGGTTGAGAGTGGTGCAACTATTATTCAGGATAGATACGAATCACCGAAAATAGTATTGTAGGAATATATGGAGTTGCGATGAATATTTTGGGGAATGTGGAAAGTATGATAGTAAAACTAAAAAAAAATTTTTTTTTCTAAAAAACAGATGGAAAAAAATGAAAGAAAATCGCAATTCTATTTTTCCTAAAATGATTCGACCATGATAATTCAAAGGATTGTTTGTGTGTTCATTAAATTAATTATAAATAGAAACTAAAATGAGATTCCCTATTAAAGTAAGATTCTAACAAATTAGAAACCTTAGAAATCAATTGGAAACCCCAACAAATTGTTTTATAATTTTATTGAATTTATATTAGGAAGACTTTTAAAAAGTATACATTATGGGAGGAACTAAGGAAGTTTGCAACGCAGAATGCCAAAACTTAAACATCGTGTAAATAAATTCCATTTACTCTATATGTAAAGTTTTTGATAGGAATGGTATAACTGAAATGGGACAATGTTTTTATAAGTTGACAATGCGGTAAACTGGATTGGGTTGAGTACTTGAATTAAAGGCAAATTGTGAGAAGTTGGATTTAGCTGAAATCTAGAATAAAAAAAACATGCAGACTTGCATGTTGCTGGCCAGTCCATATGTACCAAAAGATTTACAAAATGATTCTTCTGAAGGATTAGACCAGGGATGGCGAACCTTTTGAATTGGCTGGGTCATATTTGATACCTTAATTTAGAAAAAAAAGTGGGTCACATTTATTTTAATTAATGGTAATGAGAAACTTCTTGTTGCATCTTGTTTACTAGTGTAATAATCCGATCGAGTTTCTATTTTGTAGTTTTTAGTTTTACACATGCAGCACACCTGCGCCAAGACGATTTCTGGGGCTTGATTTTATAAAATTCATGTGTGAAAACGATGCTTCACACGAATATGAGGAATCAAGAATGTCGGTAGAGCTGGTGCCAATTTTTTCATTGTTTCAAATGAGTTTTGTAAAGAATTTCATTCTACAAGAATGATGTTTTCAGCCTTACTTTCGATAGATTTAGTGTCTTTCATTGACGATTTTATTTCATTTTCTTGTGACTTCTGGTTACTAATATTATAGGGACGTAGTTCCAAGATTTCAAACAATTTTGTTTTCCACATTGCACTTTCTTGGAGGTCCATTAATTCCATTTCCAAGTTCTCGAAATTGAACAAGCCTCTCTGAAAGTGAACGCTTGGCATCTTGATTTATGGAAGAATACTTATTGAGTACATTTTTTTTTCTTCTATATTGCCAGTAGCGGAAAATATTTCTAAATTTTCTATATTGTTATCGGCAAATATACTCAAACGGATATATGCAATGCACATGCGCGTGCCCTCTTAGGTTCTTAACGCTCTTTCAGTTCAGACCTGTTGCCAACTCTCTTTAAAGACTCCCGTTATTTCTAGTAGACTCTCTTCCAATGAAATATCCCAACATCAGCAATATCCCTCCATTGCTCATGTTCCCAAGGGGTATCATTTTTTCGCACCTCAAGATATTCACCTAATATTATAGGGACCTAGTTCCAAGATGTCATTTTTTCTCACACGTAAAAAACTTCCATGAAAGTCGAATATTTAAAATATTCTCTAGTGTTCCACACCTGCGCAACTTCGCTTTTTATTTGCCCTAGCCAAGGGATAACTTTTTGCATACATTTTGGAAGGCTAATTCAATCCTCTCCTAGATTTTTTCCAACATCAATAAATCAAAACTGACATTAAATCATCAATATATTGTACGTTCATTGACTTCCTAACACTTATTCACAACTATCTATCCCCTATATTACCTACTCACTCGAACCATATTGTCAATCTTTTGGTACATACAGACTTGCCAGACAAATATAGTCTGCAAAATTCAAATTTTATTTTACTCAAAATTACAGCTAATAAATCAATCTTCTCACAATACCACTTATCTCATATTCAATTCCAGTGCATCGGATATAAATAGCACATGGTCAGTTACAAAAATAGTTCCAATTTCCATTAGAAATTTCGCTGTCAAAAACCAAACTTCGTTTTTACCTACACAATATAGTATACGGGATATATAATATCAACCAGACTTCTCTTCTTTCATCATTTTTTCCTTGTGGGAAGCAATAGGCCAATGTAAAATGACATGAAAAGCAAAATTAATTTGAGTCTGGGAATGCATGTGGAAGAGGGAGGATATATTGTGGAAAATTGATAGCTTTAAGTATGTGGAAGAGTAGGAAGTATAGAAGGGGTCAAGCAAAATGAAATTCAACGAAGAGAAATGAACGAGAGGAACATTATTTAGGAAGCGAGCAAAATGGAAACGACAAGAAGTGAAGTGAACATTTGTCCGCACCAGAATAAAGGATACATGAATTTCACAGTATAGTTTAAATTCTTATAATCAAACGATAAATTTTTAATTAAAAAATACATTTAATCAACAAAGCCTAATAATATATTAAAGACTAGAAAAAAACACAAAACACGAATCTATTTAAATTATTTATAAATTAATGAGTCCTACAAATACTGAGAGTTCTTGAAAAAATATATTTAAGCTAAAATCGATTACAAAGAATTCTGCCAAAATTATCGATCATTTTCGAGTCTGAACAGGAGAACCCACCGGCTCCTGAGCAATGGCACATTCGACTACCAAAATATGGGAAACTTCTAGATAAAATACTTTCCCTACTAAAGGAAATGTTTAGATCGTTATGCATGAGACTTCGGTGCCGTATATAGGCAGAGATGGACATTACTATTGAAAGGTAGGAGAGTCTAGAATACTTACTTTAATCTGGTTTCAGGAGGTTCGGAATGTAGAGAGAGCAAAATGCACAGATGTGGGGTTGGAGATGGACAGACACTGGCAAGCCAGGGTTAATATTCGTGAGTTAGGACTGAATGGACCAATGCGTGTTCAAGCTCAATACGACCGTGCACCTGGTGGTGGTGCTGTGATATGTTGAGCTGCAATCGCCCATAAGCGAGCTTGATGTAACTAAGCTTTTATTCCTATGCAGGTTGGTTTCCCACCATTGCAACATAACTTTTGAGTCTCCGAGGTAGGTAGAAAAATGTCGTTGTGTTTTAAATCAAACGGAAGTATTAAGAATAGGTTTGCACCGCCTAGAGGCGTTTTAATAAAAGTCCTCATCAATATTTCTTGGGCTATAAATCCTGTGACAAAGATGCGAGTAAAACTAGGACTGGAGCTTTTTCAGAGTAAAAAAGATTGCCAGAAATTTTTAACAAGCAGAACAAATTTAATTGTGGTGTACATGGTTAAAATAATATGATTGTGAACTGCGAGGAATTCGATATAATTGATGGTAGAAGTTATCCGAATATGGGTAAAGTACAAAACTCTTGGAAGATAGCTAGGAAATAAAAACCCGGTAAAAACAGAATATGAAGAGTTCATGCGAGAGGAGTTGGGTCTGGAAAATAAAAAAGACAAAATAATTTACTTCCTTCGTTTTGAAGTGTCGTGTAAACTGGCTTAGATGTAAGGCAATGAAATGAAATAGAAAACAGAATAACTCAGTAGGCTGAAGGATTTAAGGTCGACATATAAGCAACTATTGGCAACCTCCGCATTAGTAATATAATGGGAGACTTCCTAAGATGGAAATGTCAAAGTAGATTGAATACAGGTATGTAATACAGGTGTGGCAAACGTACAACAAACGGACGGAAACAAAAGCAAAACAGGTGAATGGATTACTTCAACCTGAAGGGGAATACAGTATTCATCATCTGAGGACAAATTGCAACCCAAACTATTAAGTCTGTCATCTGCTATAGGAACCGACCGGGGCCCCGGCCATTTTCTAGCAGACCCCGGCCCCGGACCCGCCAACAATCAGGAAAAACCGGGTTTCTACGGGCGCTATAACTGTCAAACATACACTTAAATAATCAGAGTATGTTAAAATCAAAACAAAATACAAAAACCTATATTTAATTCATTACTAAACCTTTTATATAAAATCTGATGCAAAAATGCAATAAACATACCAAACTACTAGTCATTTTCTTTTGCGGACTGTACATATGATATCAAATTATAAAGATTGAGGGCCAAAATTATAATTTCGAGTTATATTAACATCAATAATATTACGAAATTTGATATAATACCAAACGAATTCGGAAAAGGAAAAAATATAATTGTAAAAATATTAATTAGTATTTATTTATTAAAGTAAATATCTTCACCAGAAAATTCAAATATTCTTCTGGAATCTCTTTTCAAACCATTATTTAATTTAAATTGATATATAATCTATATAAAATAAAAAAATATATAAAAAATAAATAATTAATATAATATAATTAATAATACATATACTAATTATAATATAATAATAACAAACGAATAATAATAAATAAAATATACAAAATATATACATATACACATATACTAATACAATTATATATAATAAATTATACAAAACTAATAAAATGAATAATCCAAAACTCTTATATACAAAAAAATATAACTATATATAAATACAAAAACAATACATAAACATAATAATAATATAAAAACAAAAATATATTATAAATAAAATATAATATATACTATAATCCAAACAATATATAAAAACTAATCATAAATATTTTTACCAAACATAATATAAGCTATAAATATATTTTATAGGACGAACAAGCCACATTGATCTCTTTAG
Source organism: Trachelipus rathkii (assembly GCA_015478945.1). Taxonomy (NCBI): domain Eukaryota; kingdom Metazoa; phylum Arthropoda; class Malacostraca; order Isopoda; family Trachelipodidae; genus Trachelipus; species Trachelipus rathkii. The sequence continues at coordinate 14,124 of JABUQX010083021.1, read as the reverse complement.
TATACTTATGTTCTACTGTTCCACTATCAAATACCTCATTAACTAAAATAAGTACAACAACATTTAAAAACATTGAATTCTGTTTAATATTTATTCATATTAAATCGAAAATATATTTAAAAGAGAAAAGCGAATTTTCGCTCGCGACACCGCCGAACCTCTTCCAGGCTAAGGGGCGGACATTTACTTTCCTTGATCTTCATCAGATCAAAGAATTGCTTCAGAATTGGAACTAAGCTATTTTCTTCATGTGTATGTTGACAAATATTTTGATTGACTTTTCAGATATTCATATTGCTATCAACTATCTTAATCTCACCGGACGATGCTTATCTGTAGTGCTACATACTCATTCCTAAATGCAAAGGATCTCCATGATTATTAGACAGGTTCGTTGATGACTATGATATCTTCTGATCACAAGCCATTAAATATATTTTGATATAGTGATAGACTGGCCTGTGTTAACGCTATGACATGAAAGCCCATGAAAATTAACGCCTTTCCTTGAGCAAGTATCTGTACTGTCTGACTTTTTCTTACTTATGCAACATCTGATCGGTATTCACATAAGACAATATCATTGCAAAGTACATACAGGAGGATGATGTATATACAGACTTGAGGCGAGATATACAATCTCGTTTTGGAGGTCCTTGAGAATGTATTTTAAAGGTGAATCAATTGATGGAAAAGAAAAATAATGAAGAGGAAAAATATTTTTTGGTAATCACATTGATATGTTGTATATTAACCCAGAAAATGATAAATACAGTCACATTGTGGACTTGAGTAAAAAAGAAGAAAAAGAAAGGATCGTTTGCTATTATTTTCGGGAGGAAAGGTGCAAATATAAAACAACTACCTTATTTTTGACATTTAGTCAAATGCTTTGTGATGAAAGAAACTCGAGATGTCAAAGATGATTTGAAACCAAGCATTGTGGATAGATATTTAGATATATCTTGTGCATAGAACCGAGGGGACGAGACAAGCAATATACGAAAGAGCACGGAAATAAGAATAGACAGAACAGCTATTTGTGTTGGAAATGATTAAAGACTACCGCCAATGGATATAAGTTTGAGTGCAGAACTGTGGATTATCTCAAATACAATATAGTACAAATTGCAACAGAATAGAATATGCTTACCATGATAGAATTCAAGTATCGAGGAAGGGCAGATCAGAGTATGATAATGGAAATTTCTAGTCGTATCACTCGAACTGACAGGACTAGAATAAGAGTAATATAGTTTACGCACAATCATTAGGGTTGTGTTTGCTGAGGGATGGGAGACAAAATCTGTCATCTACATATCTAAAAATTCCAATAAACTATTCGTCTTAATAAAGGGTTTGGTAACATAGATTAAAAATTCTCATCTAACACTTCCCCAAACACAAAATAAGCCTGTTCTGGTCCCATCATCTAATTTCTCCGTGCCCGTTCGTATATTGCTCCTTCCCCCTCTTTTAGCACAACGAAAACTAAAATACATCCAACAATAGTTTTCAAAGTCACATCTTACATATCCTCGAGTTATTCATCACAAAAGCATCTTAACACTACAGAAGTGTGAGCCAAAGTCTAATTCTCCCCCACGAACATAGGGAACGGTAGTAGGATGTCGTTAGTATAAGATGTTGTTTCCATAAAAGTGATGTCACGTGTTACTTTATATCTCCACCTATAATAATCTAAATTATGTAGGAGCTAAAATTATTATTAGGTCTTCCCTTTTTTCTTACCTAAATATTTTCATACAACCCTACAGAACAAATCCAAGGTTTGTTAAAACATAATTAAAATTAGACCTATGAACAACAAATATAACATTTTCGTAAAAGAGAAATATCCAGTCGAAGACTAAATACACATCACTTCAATTTAAAAAAACATTCTTACAATAAAACCCCCCAAAACAGTAAAAAAAAGAAAAAATTACTCCAGTATAAAAAAATATAGTATATATATATATTACAGATCTCCTATAGCCATAACTTTGCGAAGTAAAACAATATAATATATATAGGATTGTAGGTAAGAATCCAGTTAAGGATTGTGCAAAGAATGAATAAAAAATTTCAACATAATCAAGTAATGACCTGTCACAAAAGGACAGCTAATATAATACTCAAGCATATATCATTAAACAAGTCATATAGTAATCGATAAACACATGATATATGATATGACACACTTCTTTAGGTTATCTTCCCTGGTGTAAGATGAAGGAGTTTTACAAATTATTAAACTAATTATCACGTATAAATGATGCAAATCAGAAATATCAATCACACGAAACGGTCAGTCGGGATGTGTCAAAAAAGTCCATATTGGGAGACAAGATTACCTAATTCTAATGCAGTTTAATATAATTGATTCAATATGTTTATTAATAAACAAAACTACAATAATGCATACATGTACTCAAGGATGAAAAGTTAATAAAACTATTCATAGGAATGTTGTTTATAGCACAAAATTGAGTTATTCATCTCGGGAAATTGAAATCATCAATAAGACTATCACCCACATGCACACAGACATAGCAGGAGCCACTAGAGAACACACGGATGAACGATATCTGAGATCTACAGCTAAAGAAATTTACCTAAGCCCTTTGCCTGGAGAATAGTCTCGCGTGTATCGACGTAAAATGATGACTTCCTTTTTTGTATAAAAATTATTTATCAATTAAAAAAGTGTCATTTAAACAATGTTTTTTAATTGTGTACATTTATAGTATAAAATTGAATATGACGACTAAAATAACATATATAATACTTAAAACATGATCTCAAGTGAGCTTCCTCTACTAAAGTATATAAATATAATCACTACGACCAAAGTATGTTCCTTAAATAATTAAAATATATATATAGTATTAATATTATATTATTAATATATATAATATTATATAGTATATATATATAATATATATAAATATATATATACTATATAATATATTATATATATATATAATATATATATCATTAATCATATAATATATATATATTAATAATATATTACAACTTTAACTTATAATAAATAATTACGAAATTAATTAAAATAGAAATTAATAAAATAAGTGATGAGGCTATTGATATAGGTAAGATATTATTAAATGATAAATATAAATTAAATTATATCAATTAAATAACTTGATTAAGTAGCGATTAGGTATATATACACTAATAATTATTATTATAACTTTAATATGTTATGTTCTAGTAACAAAGGCGAGAAATATAGAGTTTTCAACGCAGATATTCGATTATTGATTTTCTGTAATTATGAGTTTATTTCTATGTCTGAAGTTAATATATCTACAAGAAATTTGTTTCTTTAAGTATTTATTGTCACTAAAAGTATATATCTTTATCGTTATCTATATATATGAGGTTTCCTATTATAGGACTAATATTTTATTCAGTAGAGATAGAGGTGAAGAGATATCATGTATGTTTACTATATACTGTACCCTCATTCATTCATATAGCTTGAGTATAAATAATAAGGATTATAATAGAAAAACCTAAGATCGAAAGCTCGTTATTATATATCTACTCAAGTGATTTATTGTTAAACTTACGATCCCATCGCTATAATATAATATATATACTATATATTGTTCATTAAAATTACTTGGGTTTAGGTTAGGTACAGGTTAGGTTAGGCTCTAAGAAGAAAGAATCGTACATAATACTATAATTGCATATAGATAATCCCACGACTTATATAATACCTTATTGTATCATGGATAATTATTTACCCAGTCAACTAACGTACATCTACTATTATACACACCTTGGGCGTATGAGCATATCTAGAGAATAAGAACGTAATTAAAAATTAACATAATATTACTAATCCAGTGTATATTATATAGCAAATTAAGTTACATTTCTGAGCGCTCTACCAATAATTAAATTATAAAAATTTCATTAGTAATTGAGAAATAAAGATATTATAATCGATAATATAATGAATTTGAAGAAATTTTTGCTGTTAAAGAAATACATCTTTTCCTAAGATATAATATATATATTAATATATATAATATATATAATAATTTATAATATATATATAATTATTATATATATTATAAATAATATATTATATAGATATATATATATAATATTATATAGTATATAATATATATATAATATATAATATATTATATAGTATATATATATATATTAATATATATATTATATATATATATATATATATAATATATATATATATATATAATATTATATATATATACTATATATATATATATAAATATAATAAGCTGAGCGTATATTATTTTCTTATTACTCATGTACGTGGAGATAGTGTAGTACTATAGCATCAACTATAAATCACACGTACAAAATATAAACTAGTGGACATCCACAACTAATTGTTTTTCTAGAAATCTATCTTATTTTTCTAAAAGAGTATCTAAAATATAGATAGTATATTTTAAATAGATATATAACTATGAATGTATTCCTTTTATAACATCTTAAAATATATTAACGAATTGAAACCTGTCTACACACACAACTTTCCATCCTAAGTATTTAGAGATTTCAGTAGTTTTTGACTTTACATTCTATATTGTGAGCATACCACCGAGCCGCCCCGGCTCTCAAAATTAGTGTCCAGACCCGAGCCACACGGCAAGAGAATAATCCAGAGCCCCGTGTCGAGTCCCTAGTCTAGCTACATGGTTTACTATATATGAGTGAGAGGACGATGAATACAGTTTCTATTCGAAGGTCGCTCTATTTCAGTGATACGGCCGAAGAAGATGTAGCGTAGAGGGAGAGTGAAGAATAAGAATAATGTTGCAAAGTAGGGAGATGCGTAGGTATTAATCTTAGGGTGAAAACTTGTCTATGAGGGCAGCAAAGGGATTACACAACTCGCATAATAAATAATGTCAAAAGTATAGAGGCCATAACCAAACTCCAATACTAGGAGTTTTCATTTCTAGTCATGTGAGATGTATCTATATGCTTTGAGGGTGTGTGGCCTATATATACGAGTAAACGGACAGATACCACTACCTTGTGAGCTAAACTTACTTTGCAAGGAATGTACAGCCTAAGTATTTGTATGAGCCGTTTGACAATTGCGTAGGCTCATGCTACTTTCTGAGAATCTTCTTCCAACAACGGCTGCCAGTAATTAGAGGAAACCTTGTCGAAATGCTTAGAAATAAATAACTGATTCAGGGAGCGTTCATATAACATATGTATAATCTTCGTCACGTAATGTAATGTCAGTCTTTGAGGTTCAAATAAACTCCATTTTCCCCAAAAAATCAACATTCTTATAAGGGAGTGGTGAGAAAACTCACTACTCAATGTAGATTATCGAAACTTTACGTAGGTATAACTGTTTTAATTAATAATATAGATAATTGTATATGAATCATGACAACTACCCAGGAGACGATGTCCGGAAATAATACAGGATCTTTCAGTAAATTTTCTTAAACTCCGTTGCAAACATCCCGCCCCCAGATACTGGCATGTCGGTCCTGAAGATGAACAAATGTAAAATGAGAGATCGTAGACCTCCGCTGTCAGTATCTCCAATGTATAGTTTACTACACCTACAAAGTGTAACGGAGCGAGCCTCACAAAGATGGATTAGCCGAGGTATCAAGAGTCTCCGGATATAATGGCAGGCCCGTGGAATGTAGAGCAGACATCACAGTATATTGGTCGCTTTGTCCTCAGCTCAACGAGGAGTAGAAAAGTACAGAATGGGCACAATGCCAGCAACCGAATTGTATCGTACCGGTAATTGATAAGTAAGGATAGTAACTGGGCGGAACGTAAAGCTGCAATAAAGAATAGTATGAGAAGCAATAAAAAAAAAATAATAATAGTGACAAGTAATTAATGATAAAAATAAGGTAAAAATAAGATATAAAGATGTCGAGTAGTGAGTGATAAACATACTAGTGCGCGAGAGTCTAAAGTGATATCACTAACACCAAAAAGAGAGGGAGAAGAGTGAGAAGTATGAAGAACACTTTGAGTATTCGTTTCGTGATAACTACTCAGAGGAAAGAAGGTATGTAGTCTAAGTCCACTCCTAGCATAGTCGAACAACCTATTTTTTATTAGTCGGACATTAGGATTCCCTGTCATGTGTATATATCGAAGTTCTTAAGATATTAAGAGAGAGCGTACTAAGAGATGTGATGTGTAAGAACGACCAAAGAAAAAGTACCGCGTAAAAAAAGTATACACATGTCTCGCTAATAGTGAAATACATTGCTCGTATATAATTTAATAAAACTGCCGTTTATCACCCATTTGAAAAAATGGGTTAGCTAATATTAGTATAGATAGATAATGTACACACAGAGCCTTGGGATATATGATTTTCATATAGCAATATAACAAACTTACATATTCTAGACAAAAATGTCTATTCGTTTTATCCCCGATTCTCTCCTCCATAATGGAATGTCTAATATCCGAGTCTCTGACACACAAAGGGTTGCCTGGATGAGGCTAATGCAAAATACGGGCTAATCAATACCATAGAACCAAAAAAAATTTATGCCATTAAACCTAAAATTATGATTGCCGAATACGAGAGAAACG
>JABUQX010083021.1:0-2500 GCA_015478945.1 Trachelipus rathkii | reverse complement strand
CATTCCGAGGGATTGGAGGAGAGCAGTGATATACCCTTATTATGAAGGGTAAGGGAGATAAGGGGAACTGTGAAATTATAAGGGAATTAGTTTCTTAGAGTGTTGTAGGAGGATATATGCTTGGTATTTGCGTCGAAAGAGTGGTTCGAGTGACTGAAGGACTGGACTGGGTGAAGAAAAGGTGCGTTTAGGAGTGTTTAGAGGATGTGTGGATCAAATCTTTACATTGGAAACAATTGAATGAGAAAATGAAGGAGAAGGAAGAATAAATTGTATTGGGGTTTTTGAAATTGCAACAGGCGTATATAGGGTTAATAGGGAAGCTCTATGGCAGGTGTTAGTGATATATGGTGGTGGTGGTTGGCTGCTGGAATGGCATCAAAAGTAGTGTATGCAGGATAAGTTAGGCGTGTGAAGAATAAATTGGTGCAAAGGATGTGATTGGTTATTTATTATTATAGCGGAGTGAGACAGGGTGTGTTAGTCTCTTTGGTTATTCAATTTATATATGATGGGGTTATGAAAGAATGGCGGTGGCAGGAAATGTGTGTTAGAATGATGGAGAAGGAGATGAGTGGAGGGTACCTACCTATTATATGCGGATGATTTGGTTCTTTGAGGCGAATCTGAAGAGAGTTGAGAAGATTGGTAGAGAGGCAGCGGTGGTTAAAAAGGAAGGGGTTTTGAAAGTAAACGTAGAGATAAGAGTAAGGGTTATGGTTGTGAGTGAGATAGCCCTCAAGGTGAAGTATGTTAGATGGTGAACATTTGAACAGGTGTCTGAGTTTAAATATTTAGGGTATGTGTGGATGAGAAGGGAACGGATGATGGCAGAGTGTAGTAGGAAATTTGTGAAGGCAGAAGGTGGCTGGTGCAATTAAATCGTTGGGGAATGTAAAAGGACTAAGTCTGGACGGCGCAAGGGTTCTTACATGAGGGTATGTTTTACCTGTGTTATTGTATAGTAGTGAGACTATTGTCTGGAATTAAAGAAGTATAGATCTTAAAGTTCAATGGGTTCCAGATGGACATCTTAGGGAGTTGCTAGGTGTGAGCAAAGAATTGGATAAAATAAGGAATGTACGTATTAGAGAGTTGTGTGGTGTTGAAAAAGAGGTAAACGAGAGAATAAATGAAAGTATGTTGAGATGGTTTGGTCATGTGGAAAGGATGAATGATAGTCGGTTGGTTTAAGCGGATGTTATAGTGGTGAGTTGTTGGGAATATCGACTGGCTGGAAGACCGAAGAAAAAAGGGATTGAAGTCAGTAAAGGAATGTTGCGGAGAAATGTGAGTTTAGGCTGAGGCGAGAAGAGAGCGTGCATGATAGAGAGAATGGCGGGTGTTGTAAGGGGCGGGTATGGTTGTGTCCCACCTGGCGCAGGGGATGAACCCTCACTTGGACGATTTACCATAGTGAGGATCCGTCGCAGTGCCCGTGAAGCTCAGTGGATTTTCTGATTGCAATGAGTTCTTACTAATTAATGGATACATAGGGGGCGGGTGTAAGGCTGGGCTTTCTTTCGACTTTTGTCATATTCTCCTACTGCTTTCTTTTCCGATGCTTTGTCGAAGCACCTACTCCCAGTCTTTGGAATTAAAAGGAAGATGAAGAAAGGAAAGAAAAGAAATATATATTATATATATATATATATATATATATATATAATATATATATATATATTATATATATATATATACTATATATATATATATATATATTATATTATAATATATATATATATATATATATATATAATATATATATTTATATATATTATATATATATATATAATCATTGGTGAATGTAAAGGGGGGACTAAGTCTTGAGTGCGCTAGGGTCTTACATGGGCGTATGTTGTTACCTGTGTTATGTATAGTAGTGAGGACTATGGTCTGGAATTAAGAAGGTATAAGTCTAAAGTTCAATGTGTTCCAGATGACAATCTTAGGGGCGTGCTACGTGTGTGAGAAGAATTAGTAAAATGAGGAATGAACGTATTAGAGAGATGTGGGGTGTGAAAAAGGTATTAAACGCAGGAGAATAAATGAAAGTATGTGAGATGGTTTGGTCATGCTGAAAAAGGATGAATGATAGAGTCGGTTGGTTAAGACGGATGTATAGTGGCGAGTGTGTTGGGAAACCGACCGGCTGGGAGACCAAAAGAAAAAGTGGATGAGTCAGTAAACGAAAGTTTGAAGGAGAGAAATGTTTGAGTTTAGCAGAGGCGAGAAGAAAAGGTGCATAATAGGAGTGAATGGCGGGGGTTTTGTGAGGGGTTATGGTTGTTATGGTTGTAGCCCCACCTGGGCCAAAGGATGAACCCTTACACTTGACCGATTTACCATAGTGAGGGTCGCGTCGCGTTCCGTGAAGCTCTAGGGTTGATTTCTGAACGAGTTCATTACTAAGTAATCGGACAGCAGGGGCGGTAAGCCTGGGTTCTTTTCGACTTTTGTCATTTTTTCTACTGCTTTTCTTTTCCGATGCTATCTCTCT
>JABUQX010083020.1:7500-13241 GCA_015478945.1 Trachelipus rathkii | reverse complement strand
CAAAATATGGCATGTCTACTAGGACATATTAGGCATCATTCATCATTCAAAGTAGCCAATTTTCATAGCATTAAACCATCAATACACGCTGGACTATATATATATATATATGATATATATATATATATATATATATATATATATATATATACTATATATGATATATATATATATATATATATATATATATATATATATATATATAGTATACTATAATATATACTAATCACTACAGTGTTATTCAGTATATCAATACATGCTACTACAGTACCATTATACTATATATATATATATATATATATATATATAATAATAGTAATATATATATATATATATACTATATATATAATATATATATATATATATATATAATATATATGTATATATATATAAAATATATACTATATAGTATATATCATATATATATATAATATATATATATATACTATATATATTATATATATTATATATATTATATATATAGTATATAAATATATATATATATATATATATATATATATATATATTATACTATAATACTAATCACTACTGTGTTATTCAATATACTAATCAAAATATTTTATCAACTCTACGTCTCTATACAGTGGCTTTTTTCTTGCCTTACGTTTTGAAAATTTATCGATGATTTCTTCGAAGCCAATGACTCCTGTGAGATCAGACTAGATGGCGAATAGAGATAAATCCCGCAATTTTTCTTGACTAAGGGTAGATTGCAAATAATTTTTAACTCTTTTTAAAACGGAAAAAGACCGCTCGCTTTCGGTATTAGCCACAGGAAGCGTTAGGTAGATTCGGTATGCAATGTCAACATTTGGAAAGCTTGCGAGAAGACTGCCTTCACTAGTACACCGTAAATGATTCAAGACACACATAGGAGAAGACAAGTCATCAATCTCAGCAAGCTCAGAACAATTAGACAAATAGTTTAAAAATTGAATTAATTCATCTGTAAAATCATCCACATTATCAAAGTCCAATGGGTATTTTTCCTTCATGTTTTTTGCGGCTTCTCTAACCTCAACATCCGTTAGAGATTTTATTCTATACAAAAATCCAAAATTAGCATTTAATTCCGAATAAACTTTTTTCCTTCTTGTTAATTCAGTATTTAACGAATCCAAAATTCCTAAGTAGGTTTTCACCCCTGAAACTGCACGGTCCTTTTCCTGAAGAATATGATGATCCATTCTCACTGTTTCCAGCAGTACGTTTTCCTTTTGCGGTTGTCTTTTGATTTCTGAAGAATACATAGTCTTTTAGCAGGAAATCTTAAGTGTTTGCTTCTCAAAATCCCTCAAAATTGTGTCTCGAATTGAAGCGATGAAGAACACTAAACTTTCGTACAAAAGAACACGCAGGCTTGCAAGTTTCAATGATGTGTTGCCTGGAGAGATTTGGAACTTGCTGCATTAAACGACATGAAGTAAAGGAAGTCCCAGAGAATTCAAAGGAAGTGATGCTTTTAAAATTGTTCCATTTTTGAATGAGAGCGAAGATGTAATTCAAATTCCTTTGTGGCTTGTGTTTGATTCTCATCATCACGTATTTTCATCAAAGTAAAGCAGATTTCTGCGTAGTTTTCGCGCAATGCACGTGTTGTATCACTTCGAACAGACCATCGTGTAAGTTACAGAGACTTCACAACAGTTCCATTAATTACTGATACCATAGTACCCCATCTATGTGTAGCATGAACGAAAACAAAAGTTGTACAACGCACTGAAGGAAAATCCAAAAAACTGAAACCGCATCTAAACAGACATTCTGCAGCATAGAGACCCACTAAATTCAAGACTGCTGCAGAAAGAAAGAGGAACAAATCAGCCTGCTGGGTTTTTGCTTCTCTTTGATTCTAGCGTTGAACACCAGAGTAGTTTTCCTGCCATGTTACTGCGGCATTGTCGAGCTTTGACCTTGACACAATCACCAGTTGGAATCGTCGTTACTTTAAAAAGTTCTAAAATACATCAGTCAGTGTTGGCACTATCATGACCAGGAAATGTTTATAAACTGCTCTAAAAAAACGTGTGAACTGGTTTACCGCTGCTTTTCACATAGCGCAAAATAAAAGTTAATTGATCACAGTGAGAGATATTTGGTGTCGAATCTACGCTAATACTATAGTATTTTGCAATTTTTACCTCTGACACAATAGTAGCAAAAACCTTCCCAGCTATCAATTGAATAAACTCATTGCATGTTGTAGAAGACAGGTATGAAACATTACCTTTACCAACATTTCCGAAGCGAGATAAGAGACCAGCTAAACCAATGGCATCGAGACTCATGTCAAAGTTCCAAATACAATCCAAAGGAATTGCCATCTTTGAGGAGGCCGATTCTCATTTCACTTTTCACCTCTTGAAAAGCAAAGCTCCACGTTGGCAGAAATTTCAAGACGCAAAACAATACGCAAAACATTCATCCATATTCAACATTCTTTTTCATACTGGGTGTGCAGCTGTGAATCAATATGTACTTGTTTTCGGACTAATAATGTAGATTGGATAACACTATTTTGATGGGCATCACTATTCTCATATTCCAAAAACATGTTTCCAGTCATTAAATCCTAGAGTAAAGTTACTGTCCTTGTTATTAAATAATTTGTACACAGAACAGTACACTTTACCAGGCGATTCTGAAAACAATAGTTAATGGTCTCACCATTCGTAAGCTGTCGAAAAAATGCACTGGGATTCAAAATAGTTCGAGCTCTTTCATCCTCATAAACTCTTACTGACTTTTTGAAACTAGTGTCTGCAGTCCACTTTTTTTTGTTCAATATTTTTGTTAATAAATGATGAATGGTAATTCATCAGTTAATAAGCCAGGCCATGCTTGCAGGTCTTCGTATTGCTAGAGTATGAGAGAGTAGTGTACTAGATGCAACTTCTGCTTCTGGTACAGACTCAGACAGGTTCAGGGAATCCATCAATTTTCAACAGAAGGCGTCCTTGCCATTAAACAGCCTAGGAAAGTATGAGAGCAGTTGTTACATTCCAAGCCGTAGTACTACAACGCTACTGAACATTCTCAGTTATACGCTCAGACATGTCAAGTCAAGCTGTAGCCTGTCACAGACTTTTAAATATGTCTGTTATCTTCCAAATACATGCCACATGCTTCAGTCGTCTTTCTTCTTTTTCTGCTTTAATTTTTCCGTTTTTTGCGCTCCTACTTGTGTTATCTTCACCGATATCACGATCTTCTTGCAACATTAATCTTACTCAGAAAATGAAGTTTATAACGTTTTTGAAAGCTTCGTATTCGACAAGACATATTTCCCAAAGTGACAAAAATTTTAAAAGTTAAACTGAAAACAAAGTTTTTCTACGTTTCGTGAACTGTAATTCTCTCGAATATCGTTCCGAAACCGAATACCTTGGCGAATGCGTCTCTAAAGCGGGAGTGCGAGAAAGTTCATAATTGAGGTTTTTATTATACTTTATTTTACATATATTATATATTTTACAACATCATAAGAAAAATGCTAATTTTTTTTTTAAATCATTAGAGAAGTATTCAGTGACTTCAAAATAATTATAATAAATAATACTTTATATTACTTGCATTATAATTATCAAATTATATTAGTATTATATAATAATAGTATATATACCTATATATATATATATTTGAGATAGTCTTATAGTCAGGTATATATATATATAATAGGTTTTATATCCTAATATACGTACTATATATATAAATATAGGTAGTTATTATAGACTGCTTATGTATTATATATATATATAGGCTATAAGTGTTAAAAAAAGACTAAATACTATAAAAATATAATATACTATATATATATATAAATATATATATTATTAGTATATTATATATATAAATAATATTAGTATATTATAGGTATATTATATATTGTACTAGGTTTTAGTATGCTGACAGTATATAATTACTATTGTTATAAGTTCAATGTGTGAGTAGTATATTATCTTACTATATTTATAATACACTATATATATATATAATACTGGGTGAGTTGATGGTGATGTATTAGTATATTTTTAGTAGGACTGATTAATGATTTTATCGAAAGAAATAATATGTATATAGTTGATAATATGTGTGATCGTATTTATAGTACTGTACTATATGTGAGTTAAACGTGTCTCAAGAATACATTATCAATATATACATGAGTATTATAATATATAAAAATTAGGGGTATTATTATGATTAGCATTATTATTTGTATATAAGTTTATGATAGTGTTATATATACTTATTATCATTACTATTATTATATAGTTATATATTATATTATTATTTTATATTATTATTATATATTACTATTATGTATTTATAATATTATATTATATAATTATATCTCTTATATATTATATATATATATCTATTTAAACATCTAATTACATATAAATACTATATTATATAATAATATTTATATTATATAGAAATTATTTAGCTAACTATAGATTTACTTTAATCATTATATATATATATACTACTATTTACTATATAGATATATATCATATAATAGTATTCGAGTGCTATACCAATCTTTAAGACATGTATACGATATTTCTTGCATCAACTGCACACACGGCATCGTGCCGTATATTCGAACGAGCTCTTAAGCGAAAATATAACGATTTGGAAAGAATCATAAATTCTGTTTTGTTTTTCTTTATCATTCGAACTTTGGATTTTTGAACTCAAACGTGATCAAGTTGCATTTTTCATATACTTTTAAAGTATCGCATGTTTATGAGACCTCTATAATATATTTACTACTAGTACGTATAATTCGAGATCTATGAGTATTATCAATGATATTATACTATGATGTATAGGGGATTTTATAATATTGATTAGACGGGTACCTACTATATGAATCTATCGCTTGTTTTCTATACTCTAATACAGTTATATTATGATAGATATATATATATTATTTTATTATTATAGTAGCTGAATGTTCACACTGGCGGTCCCTGCAACACACTCACTAAATTGAGATTCTAATGTATTTTCAAGTCCGCTTGATATCTCTTCTAACGTCAATTTAACCTTACCCTATATTACTTATTTGTAGGATGTTTAGTATTATTGTGATTTAGTGAGTTGGTATACTTTGGAATTATTTAGTAGATATATAGGTATGATTAATATATTATATATGGTCTTAGAGGAATATTATTTTTATGAGAATTATATATATAAGTAATATAATATATATATTGTTATAATATTTGTTTTTTTTGTATATATACTATATATTAATATATTATATATAATATATATATATATAGTTTTCAGGTATTATATCATATATTTATAATATCTTGAAGTATTAGATATATAATTGAATTATTATACGGTATAGTAGTATTATTAGTATATTTATACTTTATATTGCCTCTTCGAGTGCATCCAAAACCCAGAAAAGTTACCAGCTGAAAATATTGGAAATATTTTTGAAATATTTGTGTTAAAAAAATAGGTTACAGGTGCACTTGAGGCGCGTGATTGAAGAATGTAACAGATCCTGTATAAAAACAAGATACGTTGAGACTAGAAAGCTTTTTTTTTCTGTGGGCCCCCCTATAGCTGCGGGCCTGCCTAACGCGGGGCCCTGGCCATGGTGCCATTGTTGCTTCATTCAGTGAGTTCCTGGCCACTGCTCACTTAAGTATTTTTATTAAAATTCTTTATCAATATCTCTGATATATAAT
>JABUQX010083020.1:0-2500 GCA_015478945.1 Trachelipus rathkii | reverse complement strand
AGGATAATATTTTTTATTTTCTTCCTATGATTTTTCGTAAAATGCTGGTAAATAAGCGGTAAGATCCAATATTGCTCGGGCTGAGCTCTATTTTCACACACACATAAAATTCGGATTTTTAGCCGATTTTGACTAATATAAATACCAAACTGTAGCTTTTTTGCCCTCTAAAGACGTTGTTTTCCGGTGTTTTTCTGTGTCTGTAGTCATTCTCAGAATATTTCAATTTTCAAAACCCTATGTTTTTGAAACATTTGTCGTATTCAAGTACAATTTTTTTTCTGAAATGACTTCGAACTTGAAACATGTAAATATGTCCATTACCTACAATAGTACAAAAGTACATTTCGATTTTTTTGAGTTTTGTGCTCCAGCGTTGCCCATTGGCTGGTCGAATATGGCCGTATTGTTGTAATTCTCTGCATGTTGTATTTATATTGGGATTTTGAAATGAAAGAAGAGCGCATACATCTTATTTTTGCTTTGTCTCGCTGCTAAGGTGGATGAGAATATTTCAGGGCATAATGATAGGTTCCCGGGGGAAGAATGCACATGAGTTTTTACTTAAAGTTCATTCTTCTGATATCAGTTAGGTTTGGATAGTCACTTCTAAATCCAAGCTTTCAAAAAAAAAATATTGAAAAATAATCGAAATAATTTATTTTTTATTTTTTTCTAGAAAAATTTAAATAAAAAAAGATGCATCTCACTCGACTATACAAGTACTGAAAATTTTGATGTGACGGACAAGCAATAAAAAAGACTTTCGCAATTAAATTTTAATCTTGGATGTCCACATCGGCACCATCTCTGTAGACAATCTTGCAGCTTCAACAGCAGTTTTATGCAACTCTGTGTTTGTATGTTCCTTACAAACCCATGAAAACTTTATTATTTTAGTGAGAAGGTCCTTATATTAAAGGAGCCCAAGGCCACCTCTGGACCGAAATTTAAGGGTGGAAATGGGAATACCAAAATTGAAGAATGCTCCCTTATAGGCTCATGGAGTAGTCAGCCTGTGAATATGTCTCCATACCATTCAAATGAAATTTCTCTTAAAGTATTTAGCATCTTCCAAAAATTATAGGTCTCGGTGAAATCCAGCAACTCTTTCAGTCAACTGTTTTTTTTAGTGCAGTAGAAATCATAGATGAATGCCACTATCCTACCAATGTCATTTCGTGAAGTCATCTAGCTGAAAAGCTAGCTCTGAAATCTGGACCCCATATCTTGACTCGTCGAGGTGCTGGCCTGGGTGTGGGTCCTTCATCATGCGAAATATGAAAGTAGGAGGGATTGCCTCTTGTGAAGTCTTTGTTGACTTATTGGTATGTTCTTCATTTTCACCGCTACTATTTCCATTTTTATGTCTCATATTTGAATTGTCCTTTGCAAACAATACATATAATTATATAATATAGTATATATAGTATAATGTATATATATATTATATAATTACTATATATATAAATATATATATATATATATATATACATATAGTATATATAAATAATATATAATATATTATATATAATATATTATCTATAACAATTAGTAGTAAAATTTTAACTGCTAGAAGTAGTAAAGCAGTATTTAACTTATTTTTAGTACATTTCTACACGGGAAGTTTATTGTTACGACATACCTGGTTAAATTTTTACGCATTTCATCGAGTTGTCAATGAACTTTCATGGAGTAGGTTTGACTTTTTTAATAGTTTTAATATTTTTCCGAAAGTGTTTAATACCATTCTGTAACCCCAATAGTGGTAAATTCTACTAAATAACATTTAAAAACAACACCGATATCGTAGTAAATATAACACCTAGTTAATAAATTAGGCGATACTTAGTTTGACAATTACTAATTTTGTAGTGTTATGATTGACTACAGGAAGAAATATTACTTCATATTTACGGTAAATTATCAAAGAAAATTAGGAACATAGGTTTTTGTCATTACTATACAGAAAATATAATTGGAAGTAGGTTTTAATTTGTAGTAGCTATAATATCTGTTTGAAATAATATACACACTGTTTTAGTAGGTTTTTAGACACTGACTCAAGACTCTTGCTCCAACTCCTTCTTTCCTGACTACGACCGTCTACTCCTCTCCACTTCTCTATGCATTCGTCAATTTCTTTCTTTTTTTCAGGCGGGACCAGGGACCCTCCCGGAGGGGGTCCCCTGTACTCCGGCCCCGACTCCTTACTCCTTCCTCCTTCTAGGTGCCCAAATTCCCCCCCCCAAATTGATAATGTCACAGCACCCACTGAAGGGAAACCTATGGGAGGTAACTATGCTGGTCCTATACAGATACAATATATATATATTATATATTATTATATATATATATATATATATATATATATAATATATATATTATATATATATCATATATATATAATATATATAGTACATATATATATATATATATATAGCCCATTATATATAAATATTTATAATATATATACTTATATATATATATATATATATAT
>JABUQX010083019.1:25000-31979 GCA_015478945.1 Trachelipus rathkii | reverse complement strand
CAGTAAATCAAGATAAATCAATAGAGCGTTTACATAGCCACAAAGGGGAATTAGTATGTCTTGTTTTACTGTTTTACATGCTTTAACTCATGTTTGACTGCTTTAACTCATATGTTTTACTGCTCTAACTCATATATTTATTTAACGATTACATACACCTTAAAGCAGTAAAATCAGTAAATCAATAGAAGTGTGACCTAACACCAAGGAGGAATTAGTATGCTTTTGTTTACTGCTTTACTGCTTTTAATTAATCATCTACGTTTTTAACTCATTGTTTACTGCTTTAACTCATATGTTTTACTGCTTTTTTAACTCATGTTTTACTGCTTTAAACTCACATGTTTTACTGCTTAACTCATATGTTTTACTGCTGTAACTCATATGTTTTAACTCTATTAACTCATATTATTTATTAAAACATTATGTTTTTTATTTGTTAATACTTTTTATTTATTTTATTATGTTTTTTATTATTACTTATATATTTTTATTATTTACTATTTTATTTTTATTGTTATTATTTATACTTAGTGTTATTTACTTCATGCTATTGTTATTATTATTAGAACACCGCTTCACCTATGACACTTATACACAGCATTCACTATTGACACTACATTTACCCATAGACACTTACATTTACACTTATACACACGCGGTCACACACACACACACACACACACACACACACACACACACACACTTACACTTATACACACATTCACTATGACACTTATACACACATTCACTATGACACTTACATTTACCCATAGACACTTACATTTACACTTACACACACACACACACACTCACACACAGATTTACTTACACACGCAGATTTACTTACACTCACACAGATTTACTTACACTCACACACAGATTTACTTACACTCACACAGATTTACTTACACTCACACACAGATTTACTTACACACACACAGATTTACTTACACACACAGATTTACTTACACACACAGATTTACTTACACTCACACACAGATTTACTTACACCACACACACCCACACACACGCAAACTCACTTACACATATAACGTATAATTTATTAAAACATTTTATGTTTTAATTAAACACGTACATTTATATTACTCATTCAAATAAATCAATCATTTCAAAAGTTTCTTAAAACTCTTCTATAATAAATCAATCATTATCTTTGAACAAAGAATTTATTATTAACTGTTAATACTTTTTGTTTATAAATTTTATAACTATCAAGTTTTAAAATAACTTTTACTAAAATTTTATGAAATTTTATTAAAAACATATATTTTACGTTACCTTAAAGCAATAACAATCAGAAATCAGAGGGTCAGCCCTTAGGCACCCTCTACACAAGCTATGCACGTTTTGTTCCATTGAGCTTACTGCTTTACATCATCTTTAGCCATGTAATAAGTAGTAAAAAATAACAAAATTAAGTCTTCTCTCTACATAAACATGTATTTTATTAAAAATCTTTCTAAGTTCTTATTTAAAAATAACAATTATTCACTTACATTTATATTATTCGCTCGATGTTAACTAAAAATATTTCAAAGGTTTTTAAATAATTTTATTATTATTTATTATTATGTATTATTATTATCTATGACATTTGACAAGCATCACGAGAAAAACACAACAACCGCAATCCTATACAGATGTACGAAAACTGACCTCTCTCTGCTAAAATGTGTTGAAATAACTACTTTAGGCCTAAATTTAGGATAATCCTTTTTGGAGCCCGGGGCGATTTAAGCCTAATTCCAGGTCAAAATATATTTCAAAAACTGACCTGTTTCTGTAAAATGTGGTGCAATAACTACGTTAGCCCAAATTGAGGCCTAAATTTAGGATAAGCCTTTTTGTATCCATGCTGATTTAAGCCTAATACCAGGTCAAAAGGTAATTCCAGTATAGACAAGAATCATTGTTATCTATTATTATTTTATACATATATTTCAAACTGAAACATGCTGTATCGGTAAGATCCTTTAAGCAGGTAAGAAGGAAATGTTTTCCTTACTTTTGATTGGTCCGAGTAATCCTTATCTCTATATCACCTCGTATGTGATTGGGTCGAGAATTATTTTATCGTTATTTTGAAAATTAACTTTGTTCTTTAAACTTGTATTTGAGCAGTGTGTTTTATTATCTTTTAGACCCAACTCATTTTAAATCATAGTCATTTTAGCAGTTAAGCGGTGCACAAGTTATCTGATTTGTATTAAAAATGTTTAGTGTTGTGCTTTTTACTAAGTGTATATCATATTTATAATAAATACTTACATTGAGGAATAATTATTAATTTCACTAGAATAGATAATAATTAATTCACTAGATTTATAGTAGATCACGTGAAGCAAAACGCAAGAGCGCCCGCAAGCGCGACCCGTTGCGGAACCGACGCATGAACCCGCCGCGCGTAATATTACTACCGGTCGCGAAAATATGGAGCGTTGTATTTCAAAGTGGGTAGGGCATACATCCTAGAGGTTGATATCTTTTGGACACCGTCCCATTCAGTATGTATAATATTAGTTTGTGTACTGTATCAAGGTATATTTACGAACCTTATAACATGTGTTCAAGCGCATTAGTTTATTTAAAGTCCTGGTATATCAGTGTTTATTACAAACCAAGGGAGATATTCTCGATGGTTGCCGAATGCATACAACATCTGATATAGAAGAGGTATGAACTTACATACTTCGATGTAATTTTGAAGTATAATGATATGATACCAATACTGGAAATCATAAAGAGAAATTACGGTTTGTACAATGAGGGGAAGTTTATTATGCATGTACACGCATTGTGTATTTAATTAATTAATATAGTAATTATGTAATAATCATTTTAGATTAAACAACTTGTTCATAACTTATACATAGAGAAGATTAAAACCTTAAAGACCTGCCTTAAAGGGAGGAATTGGATAGCTTCTATACATTAACTCTACGTCTCGATATATAGTGTAACTTTAAGGCATATTAAAAACTGTTTTACATTCCTTAAAAGTAATAAGATCTTAAAGTCATACCACCAAAGAGGAACATGGCCAGGCGTCAACATCCGGAGTATTTGTCTATTTCCCTCAAGAATTATAATTTAGGATAAAATAAAAACAAAACTGTTTGTCTAGCAAAACAAACAAATGTTCTTTTCAAAACTAAATGTTTTTCAGAAACTTTACCAGTGAAATGGTATTTTCTATAATAAAATTAAAAAATGTTCAAGTAAGAAATAAAATGAACGTTCATTTAATATAGGAAGCGTATATTTGAAAATACAAAAATGATGTAATGAAAGTTTACAACGGGGTATCATAAAGAAAATGTTTTTCGCGACCGCGTAGTAATATTACGCCGCGCGGTTCATGCGTCGCGTTCCGGCACCGGGTCGCGCTTGCGGGCGCTCTTGCTTTTTGCTTCACGTGATCTACTATAAAACTAGTGAATTAATTATTATTCTAATTCTAGTGAAATTAATTAATTATTCCTCAATGTAAGTACTTATTATAAATATGAAATACACTAGTAAAAAATAAAACACTTTTAATACAAATCTGATAACTTGTGCACGCTTTAAACAGCTAAAAATGACTATATTTTAAAATGAGTTGGATCTAAAAGATTATAAAAAACACACCTGCTTCAAATACAAGTTCTAAAGAACAAAGTTAATTTTCAAAAACCGATAAAATAATTCTCGACCAATCACACATACGATGTCATATAGAGATAAGGATTACTCAGTACCAATCACAAGTAAGAAAAACATTTCCTTCTTACCTACTTAAAGGATCTTACCGATCCAGCATGTTTCAGTATGAAATATATTTATAAAAATAATAATAATAACAATGATCTTGACTATACTGGAATTACCTTTTGACCTGGTATTAGGCTTAAATCAGCATGGGATACAAAAAGGCTTATCCTAAATTTAGGCCTGAATTTAGGCCTAACGAGTTATTGCACCACATTTTACAGAAAAGGTCAGTTGAAATATATTTTGACCTGGAATTAGGCCTAAATCGCCCCGGGCTACAAAAAAGGATGTATTCCTAATTTAGCCTAAAGGTATTTATTTCAACCACATTTTACAGAGAAGAGAGGTCAGTTTCGATATCTGTAAGGCAGGTGCGGGTTGTTAGTGTTTTCTCGTGATTGCGATAGTCAATGTACAAGATAAATAATTAATAATAATTAATAAAGAAAATCCGAATTATTTAAAAAACTTTGTAATAAAATATTTTAAGTTAACATCGAGCGAATTAATATAAAATGTAAGTGAAATAATGTTATTGAAATTAAGAACTTAGCAAAAGATTTTAATTAAAATAACATGTATGTTAGACAGAGAAGAACTTATTTTGTTTTTTTTATACTTATTACATGGCTAAAGATGATGTAAAGCAGTAAGTCAATGGAACAAAACGTGGCATAGCTTCGTGTAGGGGGTGATAGGGGCTGACCTTACTGATTTACATGATTTATTGCTTTAAGACGTAAAAATATATGCTTTTTAATAAAATTCATAAAATTTAGTAAAAGTTATTTTAAAACTTTGATAGTTATAAAATTTATAAAACAAAAAGTATTAACAGTTTATAATAAATTCTTGTTCAAAGAAAATGATTGATTTATTATAGAAGTTTTAAGAAACTTGTGAAATAATGGTTAGTTATATTTGAAATGAGTAATATAAATGTACGGGTTTAATTAAAACATAAAATGTTTTAAGAAATTATCATATGTGTAAGTGAGTGTGCCTGTGTGTGTGTTGTAAGTAAATCTGTTAAGTAAATCTGTGTGTGAGTGTAAGTAAATCTGTGTTGTAAGTAAATCTGTGGTGTAAGTAAAGCTGTGTGCTGTTAAATAAATCTGGTGTGAGTGTAAGTTAAATCTGTGGTGAGTGTAAGTAAATCTGTGTGTTGAGTGTAATAAACTCTGTGTGAGTGTAAGAAAATCTGCGTGTGTAAGTAAATCTGTGATATATGTGTGTGTGTGTGTGTAGTGTGTAAGTGTAAATGTAAGTGTCTATGAGGTAAATGTAAGTGTCCATAGTGAATGTGTGAATAAAGTGTAAGTGATGTGTGTGCTGTATGTGTGTGGTGTGTGTGTGTGTGAGTGTGACGCGTGTGATATAAGTGTAATGTAAGTTGTCTATGGGTAAATGTAATCAGTAGTCATAGTGAATGTGTGTATAAGTGTCATAGTGAAAGTGTGTATAAGTAATAATAACAATAGGCCAGAAGTAAATAACACTAAGTATTAATAATAAAATAAAAAAATAAGAATAAAAATAAATAAAAAATAATAATAAAAAAAATAAAAAGTATTAAAACAAAAAAAAAACATAATGTTAAAAATATAGGCAGTTAAAGCCGTTAAAACATATGAGATTCATCTTATAAAGCAAGTAAAACATATGAGTTTAAAGCAGTTAAAACATGAGTAAAGCCAGTAAAACTGATTAAAAGCAGTAAAACATATGAGTTAAAGCAGTAAAACATGAGGTTAAAGCAGTAAAACATGAGTTAAAGCAGTAAAGCAGTAAAACAAAGAAAGCATGACTAACCCTCCTGTGGTTAGTCACAACTCTATTGATCTTACTCATTTACTGCTTTAATGTATGTAATGTTAATAAATATATGAGTAAAAGCAGTAAAACAATATGGAGATAAAGCAGTAAAACAATGAGTTTAAAGCAGTAAACAGTAAAACAAAAAGCCTACTAATCCCCTTGGTGCTATGTAACACCTCTATTAATTCTGATTTACAGCTTTAAGGTATGTAATGCTTAATAATATATGAGTTAAAGCAGTAAAACATGTGAGTTAAAGCAGTAAAACATGAGTTAAAGCAGTAAAGCAGTAAAACAAAAGCATACTAAACCCCTGTTGCTATGTACCACCTCTTATTGATACTGATTTACTGCCTTTAAGGTATGTTTAATTTAATAAAATATGTGAGTTAAAGAGGTAAAACATATGAGTTAAAAGCAGTAAAACATAGTTAAAGCAGTTAAAGCAGTAAACAAAAGCACGCTAATCCCTTAGGTGTTAGGTAACACCTCTATAATTACTGATTTACTGCCTTTAAGGTATGTAAGGTTAATGTTTTTAATAAAATTTTACACAAGACTGAAAATAAAATCATATATATATCAGACACTTTGGATTTTTTTTCTTCCTTTCTCATTCCTCATTCTTTTTCATTATTTATATTGGTATAACTTCTTAAATAGATTTCTAATTTTTAATGTTATTGGTCAGCTTTTCCTGGTTTTAGAGTGTAACTACATGGCCTCAGTACTCGACTCATCAATTGTGAATTAGTCGCTGATGGAGCTTTACCCCCAAACGCTCCTCTGGATACCGTTCCCTGATACATGACTCATTTTTATTTTAAGTAAAGTGATGTATATATATATATATATATATATATATATATATATATTACTATATAATATATTATATATATATATATATATAAATATATAATATATATATATAGATATATATATAGTATATATATATTGTGTGTGTGGTGTGTGTGTGTAGTGTAGGGTGAGCTCACGGCTGTATAATATCAAGGTGGGGTGCCTATGTTGTCTAGTATGTGTGTTTGTGTGTGTGAGGCCATAGGTTGTGAGCGAAGCTGCCTATGGGTAGGGTTATGGTGTATTAAAAGCTAGCGATATGTGTGTGTGTGTGTATAAAAGCCTACGTGGGCGTTGTGTGCATAAGTGTCATAGTGTGTGTAGACGTGGGTCGTAGTGTGAGCTAGGTTGGTGTATGTATCCATGCGCAGGTCGGTAAGCGGTGGGTTGTGTGTAGATTAGCGGGTATGTGTTCTAGCATGTGTGGTAGGTGCAGATGTGAGGTAAGTGTCTATGGGTGGTTATGTGTGTGTGTATAAGAGGCTAGCGGGTGTTGTGTGTGTGTGTTGTGTGTTATAAGTAGCGT
>JABUQX010083019.1:15000-20000 GCA_015478945.1 Trachelipus rathkii | reverse complement strand
GTAACGTCTCCCTGTCTCTTGCAACCAGAGCAATATCGTCCGCATATGCCATTACAACAATCTCCTCCTCCTCTACACCAATCTCTCGCATACACTTGTCCATATACAGGATGAACAACAATGGTGACAACACTCCTCCCTGTCTAACACCTGTCTTCACTCCAAACCACTGTCCTATCCCATACGCTGTCCTGACGGCACTTTCACTTACTGTGTAAAGTCCCTTTATCACTCTAATCAACTTGGGTTCTATCTGGTAGTAACGATCCTCGAGTGTCTCCCAAAGTTTTACCCTAGGTACACTGTCAAATGCCTTCTCTAAATCCACAAAAGCCATATACATTTCCTTATCCCACTCCCAGCTCTTCTCTATCATCATCTTCAGAGAAAATATCAGATCCGCGGTACCTCGTCCGGGCCTGAATCCATACTGTGCTTCATTCAGCTTGTCTTCGACTCCCGTCCTGAGCCTTTTCTCCAATATCCTTTCATATAACTTCATGGCATGCGGCAGCAACGATATGCCCCTATAATTGGAACAGTCACCCCTATCTCCCTTTTTGAACACCGGGCATACTATCGCCCTGCCCCACTCCGCAGGTACTCTCTCCACTCTCCAGAAATCATTAAACATCTTCAACATCCATCGCATGACCTCCTCACATCGCATTATCTCCACCGGCAGCCCATCACATCCTGGACTCTTCCCATTTTTCATATTCCCCATTGCCATCTCCAACTCTTCCATTGTTATCGCACCCTCATCCACGTTTATTCGGAGCTGTTCCTCTCTGCGTTCCGGAATGTTCTCTTCTCCTTCCTCCTGATTATATAACTCTGAAAAGTACTCTCCCCACCTGTCGCTTATCTCATCAGGGTCCACTCTCAGCCTACCCGCCTTATCCTTTACTGAGTGTGCAACAGTCGACTCCTGTCCTCGTAGGTTTTTTTGCCATGTTATATATTAATTTCTTAGTTCCACCCATATCCTGTCTCAGTTGTTCACCGATCCTCTCCCACGCTTGCTCCATCGCTCTCCTTTTTATGGTCTCGGCCTCATTTCTATTTACCACATATTCCGCTCTTGTCTCAGGGGATCTTCTTTTCATCCACGCTCTAAACTTTTTATTTTTTTCCTTTACTGCACGTGCAACTTCATCTGTCCACCACGCAGTCTTTTTCTTTCTGGAACCCGTTCTTTTTACCCCCAGCGTATCTTTCGCACATGTTATCATTTTTTCATATATAACATTCTCTTCTTCCTCTGGTATAATATCACGGACTCTTTCAACAAAAACCCTTTTCACTTCATCCTCCTTTAATCTCTCCACTGCTATCCTCTCTCTCGTTACCATCTTCGTTGGTAACGGGGTTTTTAGATTTAATATCCCCACCACCAAACGATGGTCCGAATCAAGCGACACTGATGGTATACTTTTCACGTCTCTTACCACCTTCCTGTTGTTAATTAGTATAAGGTCAATCATCGACTTATCCGTGTAATCCTCAACAATACTATTCCACCTGTACCAGGTCCATTTATGCGAGTCCCTATGCGCAAAGTATGTATTCATCACTGCCAACCTATTGCTTACCGCAAAATCCAACAACCTCTCCCCCTCCGCGTTTCTTTCTCCTATTCCAAACGCCCCCATTGCCATCTCGGTACCTATTCTCTCCCTTCCTATGTGCGCATTCAAGTCCCCCATGACAATTTTCACTTCAGTATTCATTCCGTCATACACATTTTGCAACTGTTCATCGAGTTCGTAGTCCATTTTCATGCCTGGTCAACAACCGAAAAGATCCGTCCTGGTTCCGAGGCATCACAAGCGCGTCTTGAGCCACAACAATCCACCGCCGGCTGGCTAGGCCTGTCGCGGCTTCTTTTTCTGGACTGGTATTTGGTCTCTTCCCGGACATGTATAGCCCCCCAATTGGGTTACAGAGCTCTCTCCACAGTCTCCAGGCACATGTCCAGTCAAATTAAGCCACAGCACCACTACAAGGTAACCAGCCCATTATCATGGTAGATGGAGCTCCATGATCGCTATATATATATATAGTAATATATATATATATATATATAAATATATAAATATATATATAGTATATATAATATATGATATATATATTTTATGGGAACGTGCGATCGCCTAGTGTTTAGAGCATCCTGGTTGTTTGATAACTCAGCGAACCGCGGAGTCCAACGTTCGAATCCCGCTGACGAAGAGTAAAATCTTCTGTGACTCATTCATTTATATGGGGGCCAGGCCTTTGAGTACTCAGCAATTATGGGATGAGAAAACCGGGTGCTTTAAAAAACTACGTTTGAAGCGTTCTTTTTATGGGAACGTGGATGGCCTAGTTGTTTAGAGCATCCGGTTGTTGTTAACTCAGCAACGCGAGTCCAACGTTCGAATCCCTGACGAAGAGTAAAAATCTCTGTGACTCATTCTTGATATGGTGCAGGCCTTTGAGTACTTTTTTTTTTTGATCGAGAAACCGGTGCTTGGATGAGAAAACGGGTGCTTTAAAACTACGTTGAAGCGTCTTTTTGCGGACGTGAATTGGCCTAGTGTTTAAGAGCATCCGGTTGTTGTTAACTCAGCAACGCGGAGTCCAACGTTCGAATCCGCTGACGAAGAGTAAAATCTTCTGTGACTCATTCATTTATTTAGGCCTTTGAGTACTCAGCAATTATGGGATGAGAAAACCGGGTGCTTTAAAAACTACGTTTGAA
The DNA here is from genome assembly GCA_015478945.1 of Trachelipus rathkii. NCBI lineage: Eukaryota > Metazoa > Arthropoda > Malacostraca > Isopoda > Trachelipodidae > Trachelipus > Trachelipus rathkii. The sequence goes on along the minus strand of JABUQX010083019.1, from coordinate 17,257 downwards.
GCGTTCTTTTTATGGGGACGTGGATGGCCTAGTGTTTAGAGCAGGGATGGCAATTTTGGTGATTTTTTTGATTTTTTTAAAAAAATCAATTTGTGATTTTTTTATTTTTTTGATATTTTTGATTTTTTGATCGTAACTCACGCGAAATATAATTTGGAGGTTATAAATTATATATAGTGTAAAGTAAGAATCTGAAAAAAATCAAAAATTATCAAAAAAATCAAAAAAATCACCAATATTTTTGATTTTTTTTAAAAAAATCAAAAAAATCACCAAAATTGCCATCCCTGGTTTTTAGAGCATCCGGTTGTTTATATATATATAATATATATATATATATATATATATATATAATATATATATATATAAAATTTTTATTCTTTTATATATATTTAATATATATATATATATATATAATATATATATATATAATATATATATAATATATATAGTATATTTTTATATATATATATATAATAATATAATATATATATTATATATAATAAATACATATATATATTATATATATATTATATATATAATATATTATTATAATATATAATATTTATATATCATATTTAAATTAAATTGAGCATAGTTTACATTTAGCTACCCTACACAAATACTTTATAAAATAAAAAGCATTCTGTGTGGATTGCAAATATTTATTGTTATAGGGCAGCTTCAGCAACAATACTAAGGATTCCGACACTCAATTAAGTTTGAGCTACGAGGATATAAATAAAGATAAGATTAGGTTTATAATATATGCTATGAAATATTAATAGAATAAATGACAAAACTATTCAAGTTTAATACGGAATTAATTTTTAACTCAACTAATCCTAGCTCAATTCAATTAACAAATAAAAAATAGTTATTATAAAAAATATTTTTAATATAGAATGTGATACAGACCTTGTGGAGTATATAACAATTTGACAATTGTCGGTTAGATCACCCTCGGTACGACTGAATGGAGCTGATCGCTTTCTTTACAAGCGATATTTGTCCGCTTCTGAACTGTTTCGCGTCGGCCCGATTCTGGACCGAACGATCTCCTTCAGTAAGCGTCCACCTGCACGCCCAAATTCACAAATATCACAAATTGTAACTTATGTCGCCACCCTCACCGCGCTACATCGTCTTGTAGAGAGCTGTGCGAAATTTCTACATGGAGAAGTGGAGAGTATGTATTGCCCGCAATAGCTTCAGCGTCGCTTCTTATAGTTAATCGTCTCAATTCTAATATCGTCCAACCAGAGGTTCTAGATCAGCGATCCCAAACCAATATCCGGTTTATGGGATTCTGTGCTGAGTAGATAAACTTCACTGGGTGAGAACGGTACCATCAAAATGTAATTGTCAATTCTACTTGACAATCTTCTTTGGTTTTAAACTTTCAATGACAATAACTTTCATTTCAATGATCTTTAAATATAGATATTTAAGAGCAACATTTTTCATGAATCACTAAGATTACTTTTGCCAAGAATTATTCTCTTCCCTACCTAGTAATATCTTCGCTTCTCATATTGAAAATACATATCATTTCAAAGAACAAATCAGTAATAATATCCAACACAATCACATCACCTTCAGTTTGGATGTTACTAGTCTTTTCATCAATGTTCAGAGACAACAATTTTTAGATATCCTATCGCAAAAATTAATTACTACAGTCTTACCAATACCCTTAAATAGTTTAATTAAATTGATTTAGATATGCATGACACACAATGTTTTTACATTCAATAATGAATTTTATCGACAGATTTTTGGAACAAGAATGAAAAATAGCCTAAGCCCTGTTGTTTCAAATTTATATATGGAATTTTATGAACGCAATAAAGTGACTACCATTCCTCTATATAATAATATTTATTCGTGGTTCCGATATGCTGATGATATTTGGCAATAGTACCGACGAATTTTCCCATAGAACAGTCATTATCACAATTGAATGATTTGTTTCCGACAATTAAATTCACCCACGAAGTTCAAAATAGCAACAGTATACCTTTTCTAGACTTTCTTATACAGTAAAAATAGTAATACTTTATCATTCTAAAGTTACAGAAAATCGACTTCTTGCGACCAACTTTTGCACGCTTTTTCGGAGCACCCTAAATACATCATTATGATTATCATTATCATTATCATTATCATTATCATTATCATTATCATTATCATTATCATTATCATCACTGGTAAACAAATAACTTGATATAAATAAATAACTTGATATAACAATAGT
>JABUQX010083019.1:0-5000 GCA_015478945.1 Trachelipus rathkii | reverse complement strand
TGATATATATATATATATATAGGTATATATAAGTATTATATATATATATATATATATAATATATTATATATATATATATATATATATATATATTATAATATATATATATATTATATAATAAATAATATATATATATTATTATATAATATATATTTATATATATATATATATATATATATATATATATATATATATATATATATATAATATATATTATATATTATTGAAATAAGGGTTCCTTGCCCTTAGTAACAAGCGGTGAAAAGTTTTTCTTCATATGATGCAATGTGTCGCTTATTATCCAAAACTCCAAATTATATAATATATATATATATATATATATATATATATATATATATATATATTATATATATAATATATATATATACTATAATATATATATATATGTATATATATATATATATATATAATTATATATATTATATATATATATATATTATATATAAATATGTGTATCTATATATAAAAACAAATATAATATATATATATCTATATATATATATATATATATATATATTAAACTCTAACCTTTCTTAAAGTTGAAAAGTAAAATAAAATATATCAATGCATCCATTAAAAAAAGCTAAAGTGAAAGAAAATATACCAATGCATCCATTAAACAAAAACTGGGTTTACAAGAAAATTTAGATTTTTAAACAATGTTATCAAAATTTCATTTCTTTCTCTTATGTTACGTTTTATCTTCTCTTAGCAAGAACCAGCAGTAGTCACCCATCATGTTAGGATGTACTCTTCCTTGATATCGATGTTCCATTGTTATGATGTCTTGATGAAATCTTTATCCCAGTTCGTCACTAACAGCGCCCAAGTTATGGGAAGAGAAATCCATATGGGAAAGCAGGAAATGAATTTTTAATGACATCCGATATCCAAGCTTCTGATAGCTGTCCAAGAATTTTCTTACCAAATCTTTGTAATTTTCAGCTTTGTTGTTACCTAGAAATCCCGAAACCACTGATTTAAATGCCCTCCAAGCAGATAGTTCCAAAGCAGTTAACTCTTTCTCAAAAGTGTCATCCTTCAAGAGTTTTCTGATCTCTGGGCCAACGAATATTCCTTCTTTCAATTATGCTTCACTTAAAGCAGGGAACTGAGTCCTAAGATTTGCAAAGCCATCTCCATTTTTATTCATTCCCTTCACAAAGTTTTTCATTAAGCTTAATTTTATATGTAAATGGGGAAGAAAAATCTTCCTTATTCATCTATATATATTAATATATATAATATATATATAATATACATTATAAATATAGTATATAAGAATATAGGTAGGAAGTTGAGGAGGTACATATATTATATAGTGATAGTATAGATATATATATATTATATATTTAGTATAGTTATAATATATAAATTAATCTATAAAGTCTAAATCTATATCTATAAGCCTTATAACAACTCCCGAGAGAGGGCTTTTCGCCCTGTCAGTGAACCAGCGTCTTCTCCTTCTGGCCCGAAACTCTTAGTCTTAACCTTAGAACACTCTAGAAAACCATTTCACGGAGTAATGGTTTCCGACGCCAGTCCTCGAGTTAAACACTCTCAGATAGGGTTTTGGCCCTTTCAGTAGAACTAGCATCTTCTTCCATTAGGCCTCAAAACTCGTTCTCCCAGAGTTCTCCAGATGATTGTGCTTCTAGGCGCATAAGAATCCAACGCTGGTCCAAGAGTAATACAAGCAGAAAGAAAGGACCGGGTTGCTAGCCCTGTCGCCCTATAACCATGCAAAGAAAATCTTCATACGTTCTGACCGCGACGAAACATCCAATCTTCTTTGAACACAAATCATTTCCACTGACTTTTCAATAATTCCATAGTATAAAAAAAATCAACTAGTATGCTCTATTGATAGGAAAAATTGGAAACCACATACGTCACTAATGACCGTTATTCCGTAGAGAGAGAGATTGCACATTGACTGATACGTCACAAGTTTTAGCTTTTAAGCTCCGCCCAACGAATGTAACAGATGCTTTGATTGGTTTAAAAATGATGCTTTTTTCGCATAGCCAATGTAAACATGTATGCTGAATTAATGCTATAAATTGGAAACTAAGGATTTTCTAACGGCATCATTCTCGAAGGCATACTCTATTTTTATTTTTCATATGAATTATTGTTTTTGTAATTTTAAGTTTAATTTTATGTTAAAAAAATATTTTGTACACAATAATGACCTTTAAATTAAATATAAAGTGACATTTAAGAAATTTTTATTTTAATTTTCCTAATTGCATCATCAATGAAAAAACTTAGAAATTACTAGAATAACCAATTATTTTAAAATCAAAAATGGCAGCCAATGAAAATTAAGAATCCGTCAGAAAGCGACATTTGGCATAACATCAATTTAACCAATCAGATATAAGATAACATATTTAAATATATTTATTTTTTGTGTTATAAATTACGCTATTTTTAATGTGTTTAATTAAATAAAGAATTTTTTTTAAAATTATTTGTTGCTAAAGTTTCAAGTTAAGTAATGAAAAGAATTTTCGATACCAAACAAATTGAAAGATCACAGCTTAATTAATAAGTAACCACGCTGTGAATCCTGTGATATTGTTCAAGGTAGGGCCAACCGTGCTTTCACTTAGCTGTGATATGAAATCGGTACTCGTTAAGCCCAAATAGCTAAGTAATATTTCGCTTGTGTGATTAATAAATTGTTGTGAATTTGCTTTTAACTTACATTTTTTATTATATGTGTTAATTTTTTGTTGTTCACCTTGCCAATGGTTTGTTTATACTTTATAGACATTTAACAGCAAATGCAATGTTCAAACCCAAATGGAGTGAAGTTGCTGTAAGCCAAGGCTATGGATGGATGTTGCCATAAACCCAAGTTTATATATATATATATATATATAAAAAAATAATATATATATATATATATATATATATATATATATATATATATATATATAATATATAATATATATATATATATTATATATATAATATATATATTATATATATATATTATATATATTAAAAGGAATTTAAATATTTCTTGCTTACTATTTATGAGTTAAGAGCCTCATCAACATTTTTTTAGAGAAAAAAAGGAATGAATATTTTCAATATCGGAATATATTTATATATTTGAATATTTGAAAGTTAAGAGACAGTAAGAAGCCACATGGACCTATTGAGACTGTCCCAGTCAACTATAGTAAATAGAAAAAAACACCCAATATGCTCATGGAAAACCCACACAACACCCTATGGCTAGTCAGTAACTTACATAATATATACCTAGTCTACTACCCAAAGATATAACTATAGTTAATGTATGCTCACCACATTATACAAGCTTTAATTTGAGGTAATTGTGGAATACCCTAATACTGACTTGGGCTCATGTAAATACAGTATTAAAACTAAACATTTAATTTATAAATATGGCTTTAAGAAATTATTTGTTTTTTTTTACTGATTTTTTCTACATTTTAAGTTTATATTTTCAATAAAAACAAAAAATAATGCTACGAAAATCATAACTTTTTGGCTTCACTTTGTTCGGGTAGGGATGAAGAAATACTGTCAAAATGTATTTCATATTATAGACAAATCGATATCATTAAAGATTTTTGATAAATTTTTTTTAATGATTATCAACTTTTTGATGTTATAAACAAAGTGTATGTTAATAGTTTTAAGAAAATTTACCAAAATTTGCAAAACCATATTTTGGTAATAGTAGCGCAGAGGGGCTTCACCCCCAATTTTTATAAAAATCATAGGATATAGTAAAAAAAAAACAAAATAGAGTAAAAAAAAAAATGCTGCGGTCTCTTTAGGAAAGAAAGTTACAGCCACTCAAAGTTGTTAAAACCCATAAACTTTTAATTTTTGATCCATCCAGATTAGGTCTCATTTCAGGCCCTCTAGTTAAGGTTATGATTATGATATGTTTGGTTAGATATACACAGAGAAAATGTATGTATACTTAAGTAATCTTATCGTAACCTGAACTAGGAGTGCCCTAAAACGAGCATGAGCCCCACTAATTTTTTTTATAAGAAAGCTTATGAGAAAATTTTTAACATTGAGAGGCTGTAACTTTTTTCCCAAAAGACTTAAATCATTTTGTTTTGTTTTATTATCCATTATTATTTTTTTTAGAGTATATCCTGTGATTTTTAATTTTTTTTTATAAGAAAATCCTATGGGAGCGGTTGTAGCAGGTTGTTATAGAGCTGTAACTTTATTCAGAGAGGGCTGCCAGATTTGTTTTTTATTCTTTATTATAGTGTTGTGGTAGGAGGTATAGGGTGTGATATCTTGTGATTTGATTTATAAAGAAGTGGTAGGTGGAGAGCCCCGTCTGCGGCTACTATTACGGCCACATTTACGTAGATATACGAAAATAAAAGGATGTATAGGGAAAGATAAAGTATGATATGGTTCAATATATAGATATATATATTAGTATATATATATATAATGATAATATATAGAGTTGAGGTAGTATATAATGTATGTATGGATGTATAATGAGAGCATCAACTAAGCAAACTTTTAGCCAGCGTATATTGCATCTAGGGGTTAGGCTTAGGTCTACAACATCGACAGTTCATTTGTGTTAGGTTTTAGTTAGCCTCCCTCTTAGTTTTGGTTATATGGGTAAGGTATGCACAGGGCTCCACATATTTTCTGAAAAAAATTCTAAGTCCAAAATCAATATATTGATATGTATTATAAGCGGAATGTTACTTTATTATTATATATATATATATATTTATATTATATTATATATTATTATTGATATTATATATTATTATTATATATATGCTATCGATATATGATTTTTGACTTAGAATTTTTTCAGAAAATATGCGGAGTCCTGTGCTGTACCTAGTCCAGGTTATGATAAGATTTGTTAAGTATATTACAGATTTACTCTGTGTATAACTAAACAAAACTTAAACCAGAAGCTAATCTCTCCTCTT
>JABUQX010083018.1:0-22057 GCA_015478945.1 Trachelipus rathkii | reverse complement strand
ATCCTCTTCATTCACAATCAATACAGTAAGGGGAAAAAAATATAATCAAAAATATGTAACTTGGTCATGGATCATTCTTCATGTGTTTTTGAAATTTTAATTTCTCTTGACTTCTCCCATATCTTTAAACGTTTCCCTGACATTTTTTTTTCATCTGATTTCAAAAATAATTTTAATTTTAACTAAAAATTGTTTAACACATATATTATTTTTCTTTAAGTACTTTGTCCATGTTTCTGAATATGGCAACTTATTATATTTTTTATCGAGTTTTAATATTAAAATATCTTCCAAAATATTTGTATCATCTTAGAGGTCGTACCGGAAAATTCCGGGTGCGGTGAATTGACAATTTTTTTTCCTAAAGTAGGTTCCGGCCGGAATTTTTCAAATTCCGGCCGGAAACGGAATTACTAATTGTTACTTATAAATTTAAAAAATTTGCGTTGGAAGGATTTATTTCTAGAAAACTCCATAGCCATCTATTTAACAAAATATAATGGCAGCCTTGTGTAGGTATTCTTACACAGTGTATTACATACCTATACAGTATGTTTTAAAATAAGTTTAACTCAAAATATTTTCAAAATATAAGGATTAAAAACAAACAACATTAAATTCAAATTTAAAATCCTAAATTAAATATATATATTATATATATATATATATATCTATATTATATATTAATATTTATATATATATAATATATAAGTATATATGTATAACGTATATTAGTTATATATTATATAAAGATATGAATATATTGATTTATATAATATATATAGGGCGGAGTGACGTGGACCACTTTAGGTATAACTGTCTCCCGACTCTCCCTAATGCACTTTTTGGAAAAACACAAATATTACTCTTCTCTGTTTTCTGCTGTACAAATACGGCTATAAGTCGGGCATAAGCACACAAAAAAATAATAATGTAATTATTAAATAATAAAAGTTTTATAAGTATTGAATAACGCCGTAGTAGCCTGATGCGTTGTTGTTTGTCTGCAAGAAATGGAGCAGTGCTCGTATTTTATTTCAATACCCAGGTCTTTATTTGTAACGGAGTTCATTATGATTTTGTAATTGATAAACTGTTCTTCCTGTTATGAAATTTTTTGCTGATTTTATAATATTCGTACAAATATATTAGTATACTAGTGACCATTGAGGAAGGAATATTTTACAGATATTGAATATAGCTAAGGTGTCTCGCTCCGATTTCACCCCTCTCGCCCAAAACATTTTAGACACTTTTTTCGTGAAACTCCGACTCTATATTTTTATTTATAAAATTTTCATGTTTTTAAACATTTCACTCTCAATATTAAGGATACTTCTGTCGTACTATTACATGTTAAATTGAATTTAATCAGATAATAAAACTTATTCAATTAATTAATACGTTATTACAAATTACCCGCAAAAAACACTTGGTGTGTAGTGCAGCCCACCCCATTCTCACAGTACTCTTTATCCAATTTTTACGTCTCGGGGCGTGAATCGGACCAAGTTTAGGCCACGTTTTTTTCCTCTAAACTTTATTACTGCTTGAGTCAATCTAAAAATTTAATCTCAATTTTGCGCAGAGAGAATTGATTTAAAGACTAACACTTACGTGCGAGTGTTTGAATAATCACTGAAGAAAATAATTGAAGTAATTTACGATCCACGAATTTTTTCAGTTTGTATATATATCAAGATTAAAAAAACTAACATTTTCAATATTTCAGTTATGGAAGTAAATGTACAAAAGGTAATTGGGACATTACTTTGTCATTAAAATGAGTCTATGAAAGATAATTGAGCTATTATTTTTATCTTAAGATGCAGCCCAAACATTTCTACTTAAATAAAACTCTTAGGTATTATTTGAACTAGTAAAGCGACATCATACACTAAAAAAATATCTGGTTTTTCAATGGTACTACTGCGTGGCTTTATAAATTGCCTGGCGCAAATAAAGAAAAAATTTTTTTTGTGTATATATTAATAATTTCTCTATAATTTGTTTGGTGTGATGTGCCTGACGAAAATCACCCCTTCGTATGTGAGGGTGGCAACCACTGTTCCAGGTCCGGCGCCCATGTTACACCAGTAGAATCAGGACAGTTCTTTTTAACATTTATATAGACTTTGCAGTTAATTTATTGCACTTTAGGTAAATAGCCTATGATCAGGTCCATGTATTATAATTTCATTCCACACCAAAACTGTATATCAAATCTGATGGTTAACTATCCTTTTGTATTGACTAAACTGGATACGTTTAAAGTTAGTTTTATTTTAGTTTGATCATCGGTATAGACGTACTACAAATATTCATTACAATTAATAAATTAACCTTTCAACCAGGGTCAAAAATCCAAAATCACTGTGGCATGAGGATAAATAAAATGGCAACACCTCACTATTTAATACATTATTACCAAGTTAGATAAAAATAGATAATTAATAACAGATTATAAGTTATAAGTAAGATCTATATATATCTATTAACCATATATTATATTATTTTAACCAATCTATCACTATATAAATTATTCTCAAATATCTCAGATATAAAGTAATGAACTTATATGTGAAACCAAATCACCTTCTACGAACCAGAATAGGAAAGGTAGATTAAGTATATATATGTATATAGGTTAAATAGTGAACTAAAAAAGAGAAGAAAACATATATCATAGTAATTTATAGTTATATATATATAATATATAGATATATAGGATTTATTGGAATAGTATTTCATCGAGCCCTATATACCTTTTAATCTAAATTCACTTTATCATATAAACATTCATCTTATATATTCCACATAATTATACAGTGCAAGGAAAAAAATATATTCAAAAAATATTTCTATACAAAGTATCCATTGGATATCTATTTTCTTTACTCAATAGTTTGAAAATTTATTACAAATAACATTCACGCTGGATCGTGTCTGTTGGTGAGTCAATTTATTTTTCTCTCGCAATACCTGTCTCGCGGATAGGGATATATTTAATATGACTGTTTCTCACAAGCACTTGACCGCTCTCGTGGCCAAGTGCGAGAGATTGCGGATTGTGTTTAAATTGAACCCTGATATATGGCACTGTAAACGATACCGCTATGGATCAATCCTACTATGCCTTATACAGAACATCTCGCCCACTCTAAATCGAGGGCAAAGCCCATTGGTACGGTTAATTACTAAGGCAAGTTTACATCCTACGTGCCATAGAGGGGGATCATACACTAAGTGATAGTTTGAGTGGACAAAGACCTACAACATCCATCTGCCATATACATAAACCAATAACATGGTGTTTTGAAGCACCGAAACCCTACTGCGAGGACCTGGCTGCCCCTGAACCTCTTCACTCTATCACTACGGGTTTTGAGAGGAATTCACAGGTATTGTCATTGTTCAATAAAGCTGTCTGTCGCGTTCTTCCAACCTTTCTCTAACCAGTTCCTCGCCATGTACCATTCCTTCCCACATCTTATAAATTGTTAACTATCCGGTTATTTTCCTAATTTAATGACAATACATAGGCCTAGGTTAAATTAGAATTCTTTTTATTGCAGTTTAAATTATATTTAATAAACAATCTCCTATAGACTGGCTGGGGGGGGGGGGACAACAAAATCGCATAGTAAATAAATCTCAATCAAAATTTGTTTTGGGCTGTGTAATTACCTATAAAAATAGCAATGCCCGAGCAGCTATTTGTTCTTCCCCGGCACTACTCCCTCCCCCCAAAAAATAAATAAATACCTGCTCCGCAGCCACGCTTATAATAATATATACATGAGGTGCACTTTCCCTTTTTTTTTCCTTCTCCAGCATTTCCCCCGCTGGCCTGTTTACGCGAATAAGACGAAGTTTTTGGTGTTAAGAAGTGCAAGACCTCTATCACTCAAATTATTTCAAACTATTTTAGCGCCAGATTATTGGTATACCTATTGGCACCTTTGAAAGGCTAACAATTTTAAAAGTAGTTTTAATGTTCAAAACTACGTTCACAGGATGATTTGGCAGTTTAGTTGGTTTAAATATGATCTCAAAATGAATTTCCTTCATTAAAGCCGATAAAGTCTTAATATCTACACCATTTATGTACGAGATTTCAACACTAATTACTATAAACGCTGGAATCCCTATCTCGTTTTCCTCAAAAATAAATTTAAGCTACAAAAGGCTATTTAAGTTCAACCGATCAACTTAACTCTTTAATAATTATTATCAAAGAAAAAGAAAATTAAATAACCAGTAATGCTTAAAACAAAGCAACTACAATTTCTTATAAAATAAATGATATAAATAATTTTAAGCTTGATAATAATAATAATGATAACAATAATAATGACGAACTCGATATTATCCATTATCAGAGGTAGACCTTTTAAAAAACAAAAACCTATCAATTGTTATAAAATATATTACATATCTCCTAAGGTTAACATTTTTAGAATAATATCTTATGCATAAAACTTTACATACTACTTAAATATTAAAAATAATTTACAAGAAAAAAATAATGTGCAATTTCGATGCGCAATTTTTTCTTTTTATCGACAGCGAACAAAAAAAAATTTTTTTTTTTTTTACATACCAACTTCATAATAAATAAAATATATAAATGCTAAACATATAAAACTTAACAGAATTTTATGGTCCAAAAAAGTGCAATCCAAAAATACAGACTTTAGTCATTAACTTATAGCATCCTTTCCTACACATATTCAAATCAATTCTCAAAACTACCTTTTCATTTTTCCCTTACCTACAATTAATAAATCCTACATCAACTTTTGACAAATAAAATAATAAAAAAAATCAAACTGAAATACTTTAATAAAAATCTTTTATATAAAATAAAGATTCATTGAAATAGTTTGCCTTTTATGTATGTAACATACAAATGCATAGCGAATGATATATATATATATATATATATATATATTATATGATTATAACTATATATATAAAAAAAATATATAAATAATATATATATTATATATATATAATATATATATATATATATATATATATATATATATATATATATATATATATATATATAATTATATATATATCCCGGAGTCAAAACGGTAGTTTTACAACCTCATTACGGCGAAAATTACCCATTTTATTATACTATATATATATATATATATTATATTTTATATATTATATATATATATATATAGAAAATAATATATATATATATATATATATATATATATATATATATATATATATATATATATAATATATATATATAATATAATATAATATAATACAATATAAACAACACCTGTGAGGTATTATTTCAGGTTCTGTTAACTCTTTTGTCACGGGGTACATTTTTATTAAACCTAATCTGTTTATAATTTAGTAATTTACAATACTAATAAATTGCAAATTGTAAGCAAACCCCCATGGTTTCTTTTAAGCTTAATTCTTCATGATTCAATCTTACAACAAATATGGAATAAACATTTAAGACTATTTATTTACATGTGATTTCTTAAAATTCATAATAAAATACACTGGAGGAACTGATGCTCAACACCTTCAAACATCATCTACTGGATCCCAGAAGGCACAAACCATACGGCACCAGATCACCTCATTATGAAAGATCTGTTAATGGAAATAAAAATAGAATTAGTGAATTACACTATACATGTAACCGTAAATAATTTGTATACCAAAGCAGTTTTCCTGAAAGTAAAGATATTAAAGGCCATTTATACTTACAGCTTGGAAGAGATTTGGGAGAAAGGCGCTGATGAATTTGGTCAAGAGTGAAACGAACAAAGCAGTCGTACTGTTCTGCTAATTTAGCAGATAAAACTTTGTCATATTCTTCTCTAATCTTTATTTCACGCTCTCGAACAAGTTGTTCACATATCAAATTAACCTACATATCAAGATTAACCTAAAATAACTATACAATTAAGTCAGATCCATAGATAATAATAATCATTTTATCATTAAAAATATTAATAAAAGAAAAAATAAATAAATTATATATATATATATATATATACCATATATATATATATATATACTAGTATATATATATTATAATATATATATATATTATATATATATACTTATTATAGTATATATATATATATATATATATATTATATATATAAACTTTAGATTCTTTCTGACCTCAAATCGATATTTAACATATTTAATCTTACAAATATCGAGGAAACTCCCATTTGGGAGATAAAAGATTTGCTAAACATGGGTTATTTTTCATTATTGGTAACGAAACGTAAAATTGGAAAAATATCTATATGTAAATACGAAACAATTAATTTTTAAACTCTGAACCGTTAGGTCGAGATCTTTTGTGAACAAGTATGAATTTAAAAAATATTTTATTTGAACTTTAGTGAAAATGTTAACAGTTTTAGGCATTGTTGCATACGTTTTTGTTTTAAGTCGATAAAAAGGCGTTTGTCAAAAGTGTACGAAAGACAATGTGAAGATTTACGAAAACGCAAATTAAAATATTTCCAACACAAGGCAGAAGGAAACCATCTACTCGCCTATTTGGCTGTTATTGTTGTTGTAATGAAAGCATGCTGAAGATGAGAGATTTGAACATTTCCTGTGAGTCGCATTTATAAACTTAAATATTAATTTTTTACCTTAAAGAAGAAACTATCTAGGTTAGGTCTGGGTTTACGGCAACGACGATCCCGTCTAGATACGTCGTACTGTAGCGACTTTTTAAGTCCTAGGTTATTGAATAAACAGTTTGGTAAGTACACACAAATCGTGTTGTTAACTGATTTTTATTAGAACTTAATTCATTTTTTTACCTAAAGACAAACTATCTAGGTTTACGGCAACGACAATCCATCTAGGTTAGGTCTAGGTTTACGGCAACGACGTATCCGTCCATGCTAGATATGGTAGTACTGTAGCGGCTTTTTAGAGTCTAGGCTAGGAAAAGTTTGTTAGGTCACACACAGATTCGATATATATATAGTATAATTATATATATATATATATAATAATACTATATATATATATATATTATATAAGTAGAGATAAAATATAACTTAAATAATATATATGGTATATTATATATAGTAAATATAGTATATATAGTTATATTATATATATATAATATATAATATATATGGTAGACATTTATAAGAGGTTGACTCCTGTTAATTATTAGGTTAATGGTTGACCGCAACTATTAAATGTCCTACCCTAAATTGTATTGAAGATTTAAAGATCCGCATTTTCATTGATTGTTTCGTTCCTGGAGTCACCTCTTAATAATAGCATTTATTATTACTTCCTTCTTCTTCTACAAGACTGGGGGCAGTGTGCGTGATAACTGAAATTGAAAAGGAGAAGTAGGTAAGACGAGAATATGAAAAGTCCGAAAAAAAAGCCCTCCTTACCATTCCCTCTCCTATATCTATTATAATAATCAATTATAATATATGATACTTGAACTTTAGATATATACCTATTATTCCAGACCATAGTGCTCAACTACTATAACATTAAACACACAGGTAACAGACATACCCTCATGGTCAGGTCCTAGCGCATTTGAAAGACTTAGTCTTTACGTCAACCAATACGATTAATTTGCAAGCCCACCACCTTCCTAGTCATACACAACTGTTCCCTACTAACAACTGTGCACAATCCGAATCCAATTCCACCATCCAATATAATATCCCTAACATATTTAACTTCAGAACAACTTGTCTCCAGCTTGCTGCACCATCTAACATAGACTTACACACCGAGGATCTGTCCTTAACCTACAACCATAACTTACTCTTATCTACGTTTACTTCAAACCCCTTCTTTCACACACCCGGCCAAATCTCTCTACCAATCCTCTCAAAACTCTCTTCAGATTTTACACCACGTACACATAAACCAAATCATTTGCATGTAGGAATGGGAGCGTGCAATTCCCGTCTGGATGATCTTTCTAACGAACAATTTCCTGCGACCCCTGCCCCCAATCTCTAATTCTATCATAACCTTCTATCCATATACAAATTGAAATAACCAAGGAGGAGAAAACACATCCTGCCTCACTCCCGCTATTAATATTAAACCCAATCACTTTTTACACCATTTATTCTTCACTACACGCTTCACTATCGTCATACATAAGACTTTTGATTCCATTCAGAAAGCCTACCACCAACACCTGCCATAGGGCTTCCCTATTAATGAAAGCACCCATACCCTATTCATTATTCTAAGCAGATTTCCCTAATAACTATTAGCACTTCCGTAATTCCGATGTATGTCCCATTCATTCACCTTCGCAAACTGGTTTCCTGTTACCTCTTTTTTTCTTCGCCATGTTATGCATCTTTGTTAGTATTCCTTTTCTTCGTTCTTTATATAATTACAAACATCTTTCTTTTGAAACCTCATCATTGGCTTACCTCATCCCCCACTAACTTAATCTCATAAAACAATATAATGAACAATAATCCTTTCTCCTAACCACCCTCACTGTGATTTACGATCCAACACGAAACTGTACAGCATCATCTTCAACACAAAATCAATACATACTTTTCACTTCGATACCATCTCTACCTACACCAACTCCTAGTATACTTAATAAATACTTTCGTGTTTAAAGAAAGTAATCACTTAACCACACTCCTCCTCACAGAATCCATCACTTCCCTACTGTCTCTTTTTTTTCCGAACAACCGCCACTAAGTCAACCCTGTTTATACAATCCTTTTTGTTGATCACCTATCCGAACCATTCTAGGTTCACCCAACACAAATCAATTCTGATCTGCCTATCACCCGCGCATCCAAACATCATTCAAGTTATCCCAGAAAATCGCACTCTTCAACATTACCCCTCGGCGCAGAGATGGACCCCTTATGTCGCAGACGCACACATACACCTTGACTTTTTCACAAGCCTTAAAAGTAACCATTAGAATTCACTACCTCACAGAATACTAACCATAAGCTCATGTACCGTGAGTCACCCATCCAGGAATTGGTAATCTTCTATCCCTCGCTCATCATTCCTTTCCACACCAACATCAAACACATTTCCACCAACACCACTCATTTCAACGTTTTCCTTTCAATTGTCTCGTCAGTAATCACGAGCGAGCAAAGTCAAAATTTTGCCCTTTCTAAATACATCCTATCACCTCTCTCCTCAACATCTATTCCTCTAACTTTCCATGTACCCAAACGATTCATTACAATTTTGCCGGAAGATAGAAACGCCAGACCTTTCTAAGCGAGGCAATGCATTAGCAATTCCCTGTCACCGAGGATATAGCTGGTGGTGGGAGCCAACCAACTTTTACCACCGTCCTTTTTAGTTGCCTTCTATGATACGCAGGGACATTACGATGTGGGCAAATTCTTTCTCCCCACACATAGGAATATTTAGGATATGAATATCTTTAAGTATGTTATCTAGAGAGAAGGGTGTGGATATAAGGACAATGTGTATATGATAGGATGGATTAAAAGGTTAATTCTGTTGTAAGATGTCTGGAGGATGAGTAAAGATGGAATATGTGAAACACCAGAAGATGGAAAAGGTGAAACCATTAGGTACTGGAAGTCAGTGGGAGACCCTACGATACGCATAAAGCCAAATGAGGTAATTCTCATCGCTGCGAGTATGCACGCTTAGTCCTGCCTCAATAATAATAATAATAATAATACGGTCGAATAAACACCACCTGTTTTTAAAAGTAGAATAAAGCCTTTCTTATTTAGAAGGAGATGTTGCTGGATAAAGCTGATAACTGGAGAGCATCTGCCTGGACTGCTCAGAACTTTGAGGCTTGTAGGGGAGTCATAACCTCCTTCACAAGTCCATTATGTCTTATCTCCTAATTGAAGCTGTTTCCGTTCGTTTAAGGGCGAAGGAATTTCATTCTAACATTTGTGGAAATAAGTTCTAAAAAAAAAGAAAAAGAAAGAAGTTTTGTACTACTTTCTGTAACCTTATAACTATATATATATATATACTTAATATATATTATAATTATCAATATCAATATTATATATATATTTTAGTTAAAAGAATTAAAATATAATAATTTTATAATAATTAATATTTATTTAGTATATAATATATATATATATATATCGTATATATTATATATTGATATATATATATCTCTCAGACGGTGGGCACTTCCGCTCTTTAGTCCGCTCCGAGCGGACTACAAGAATAGGTGCGGACTAGCGGGGGTGCGGAGTCGTCAGGAAATTAGCGGACTTGCACGTGCGGATCAAAAAAATTTTCCGCTCTTTTGTTCCGCACCTTTTAAAAAATGAAATATATAGTTTACTTTTTTAAAGCTGTCTATTGGTTATAAAAAAAAGAAATATATTTTTTATTTTTAAGTTTATAAACTAATTTATACTTTTAGTCTAAGACTTATTTTTTTTTAATAATTAAACTTCCAAACAATCTCAACCTCCTTAATGGTACATATATAATAATTTTAAACATTTAAATTGATTTTATAGACTGAATGGCTATTCCCTCATCTATAACTTTAAATAATATATTAATTAACTATAATAACTAGGCAATATCTAAATCAATTCTGTGTAACACAAAATATATAATCATATATATATATATATATACTATATATATATATATATAGTATATATATATATATATATATATATATATAGTACTTATAACTATATATATAACTATATATATATATACATAATATATATTATAGTATATATATATATTATATACCTACCGAGCTGATACGTAGCATTAGCATCGACACTGCAGGAGGTCGAGCTTTCATGGATTCTACTAAGTCTTGGAACGAATAGACCTTCTTACTGGGTGGACAGGGGTGGTCAAAATGATATTTATACCCTAACAGTAAGTCACATCTTTAAATTAGCAAATGGAACTGCTGGAAGTGAACTAACACAGCACTCCTCTCACCAAGGACATCCTTTCAGCATAGGCAGGATTTGTTGAACTTGTTCATAAAATATAATACACTCTCACCTTGTTCTGCTGCGGTAGAGCGAATATTTAGTATAGCGGTGGGGATATTTTGAGGGCAAGAGGTCAGCCCTAACTGCTTTTAATTTTGAGCACCTAATCTTTGAAGGTAATATGAATCTCTTGTCCTTTGACAGACGACATTGAGGAGGAAGTGGAAAATCCTGAGATTTTGTCAGCCAATATTTCAATTTTTCATATAATATTATAAATAAATTTTTTGTAAGGATTATATACTATTTAGTATTTACTATTAAAATCTTTTGTGAAGTCGCAACTTACACTATTAGCGGGAGACGTGCGGACTTGCGATACGCGGAGGTTTGATGGTCTGAATAAGTGCGGTATGGAGCTCTAGGGACTACCTTTGTCTCGAGTGCGGAGGTGCGCTATGCGGACTACCCCTAATGAGCGGGGTGCACGCTCAATATAATATATATATATAATATATATATATAATATTACTATATAGTATGTACTATTATATATATATATATATATATGATATATATTTATATATATAATAATATATATATATATATTATATATAATATATCTCCCCCACTACCCTCCACCACCATTGTACATTAGGCCCAGATATCTATTAAAGTAAGTGTTCTGCAGTTGTGTCTAATGTTTGCTAAATCATAGCAATCTAATAAGAAATATTTAGTGGGAGGAACATCTTTGACAGAGAAGGGAGGGATCATTATGATCTTTAAGTTGTATTCCTGAAGGGATAGGTGGTACCCAGAGCTGGACAGGACAGCATTATTCGTGTTTGGAGGTACAGAGTTTCTGTATGGGATATTTCAGGTGGACGTGTTATTTGGATACAAGGAAATAGTTTTTTGGGTTAACTGGGTATGAATGTTTAATAATGGAGGTGCCTGGTGGTGATGGTAGAAGTGTGATGTATGTTATAGTATAACACTAGTTTTTTTTTTTTTTTTTTAGGTGTAAGGGTTATTGTTTTGCTGCAGAGGTGATCTAGTGAGATATTTACTATAAAATTGACAGCCCATCATGTCGAGTTGGGCTTTTAGTTTCAGTTAGTAGGTGGTGGACAGGTATGGAGGGAAGGCAGCAGGTTATCCTAAGTGCTTTATTCTGTAGTTTCTAATTTCTGAGTATTGGATTGTGATATTGCGAGAGCCCAGGTAGGGAAGGTGTATTTTATAAAGGGACGAGTATTGTCTATATACTAGTCTATTCCTGTTAATGCTTTCAATGTGTTTAATTTGTGTGTAACTCTAGATGTAATATTATTGATGTGAGGGGGGGGGGAATGTCATGTGTATTAAAAGTCAACACTAGCATTGTGGGTAGTTTATGGAGAAGAGAGTATTTTTTGATAACTGTGGTGAATGTTCGATTCTCTTCTATTTGGGATAAGTAATGTGATAGAGGATTTTAAGGGAGATGCATAAATATGGTTTGTCACTAGCTACTGTTCAAGCTGGTTTTCAAAATGTTATAGTACTTTGCATGCTGTATTTATAAAAGGGTTTTTGAACTGTGATTGTTAGATCGCCTGCATAGCTATTAATTTTTAAAGAAGGGAATGTAGGATTTGGTAGATCATGCATAAAGAGTTTGAAGAGAGTTGGTGAAAGAATGGCTCCCTGGGGAACTGCATCATATAATTTGTAAGTACAAGAGGAATAGCATCCTCGTATGACTTTAATTGTATAACCAGATAGAAAATTTGCTATTTTTTTTTGTCTGATTGTTATATTTGCATAGTACTTTGTCTATCAAAATGTTTTGGGACTGTGTCAAAAGCTTTGTTAATGTCTACTGCAGGGATGGCGAACCTTTTGAATTGACTTGGGTCACTTTAATGGCCTTAATTTAAGGGGGGGGGGGGAGAAAAAATAAAATAATTTATTTAACCATATTAATGTTAATGGAAAACTTCTTGTTACTTAGTGTTATAATTCATATTTTCAGTTTTACACATGCAGCACTAACATCTGCACCAAGACAATTCCTGGTGCTTGATTTTATAAAAATCATGTATGAAAACAACGCTTCACACAAATATGAGGCGTCAAACAATGTCAGTAGAATTATAATGCCAATTTTTTCATTGTTTCAAGTGAGTTTGGTAAAGAATTCCATTCTACAAGAATGACGTTTTCAGCCCTACTTTCAAAAGATTTAGTATCTTTCATTGACAATTTTATTTCATTTTCTTTGTAGTGACTTATGGTTCATCTCAATAAATTTTGTTTCACATTGTACCTTTTTGGAAGTCTATTAATTCCATTTCCAAGTTACCAAGATCAAGCAAATCTTTAATAACTTGAGATCTTCAAATTGAATAGTATATGGATATTGGATGTATTGTAAAGTAGTATCTAGTTCTCGGAATTGAACAGACATCTCTGAAAGTAAATGCTTGGCATCTTGAATTATAGAAGAATACTTGAGTAAATTTTCTTTTTTCCAATCTTATCTATAACTATGCTACTAATTTACCTCAATTATTTCTACTTGAAAAAATGACGACATATGAACGTATGTTTTGGCATAAATTCCTAAAAGTGAAGTAGGTCACATTGTGACTCGCGGGTCAATAGTTCGCCATCCCTGATCTATTGCAAAATTTCGGAGGAAGGGGGGTTTAGTTAAAAGTAAAGATGTGTGTTAAATATTCTATTCAAGATTAATATTTAATAAAATAATAGAAAAAGAAGTGAGGGCATAAGGAGAGAATTGAGAATCGACTTGGTGAATGAACAAATACCAAAGAAACCCGCTAAGATGATAGGACATGTGAAAAGAATGGAGAAAGCGGGACTGAAAAGAAGACTTTAGAAAAAAGATGGATGGACGCAGTGAACCGACAGAGGAACAACAATGGAAGAGGCAGAAGAGCAGAATTTACGAAGACAAAGGGATCAAGAGAGCATTCTGTAGAGGCGTCACCTGACAGACTTTGAAAAGTCCACCAGAGGGGATGGCGAATATATATATATATATATATATATATATATATATATATATATATATATATATATATATAAAAAATTCAAACTGTCAACTAAATTGATGCAATACGAAAATATTGGTTATTGTAAAACAAATGTTGCAAAAAACTACAGGTGATAGCCAAATTTTTCTCAAATTCATTTTCAGCGTGCCAAAATTTCATAAGAAAACTGCAATTTACCATGTCACAAATTATGTTTACCGCCGTGTAATTTATCACTGAAAATTTGATCAAAGCCACAAGTAATATTGGAACAAACATAATTTTGAGCTTTAAAATAACTTTCTTTTTTAATTTGTTTATATTTCTGAATTAGTTGTCATTTTTCAGAATTTTGCAATCTACAAAATTTGTGCAATCAGATAGTTTTTGAATAAAGGAATCTAACAGTATCTTTGTATTTTGTTGGATTATTAAATAAAGCATGATCCTTAATTTATTAATGGTGAATCCTAATAATTTTTTTAAATATATTAAGGACAGTCTAAATCAGAAAAATATATTAAGTTGGTTATATATACGTTATATCATAATATATATATACTATACCATAGAAATATTCATCTATATATACATTTTATATATTAATAATAAAATTATGTAACTATATATATAATATATAATATATATATATATATATATATATATAATATATATTATATAATTATATTTAAGTGATGCACCGATACCATGGTAAATCGGCAAATTTTTGGGTATATCCAAATTTTTAGTAGTATCGGTATATGGTAAATTTGCTGATACCTTTAACCAAATACCCAACATTAAATTGATTTTGATATATAGTATATATATATATTATTATTATATATATATATATACTATATAATAAGTACTATATATATATATATAATATATATTATATTATATATATATATATATATATATATATATATATATATCTATATATCTCGCAATTGTCTGATACTTTCCCCTATATCAACACAGCTGTATGTAATATAGGAGTTTCGTTTTTGCATTGAAGCTTAAGAAAGACTATAAGAAATGCTCAAGTTTGTGTTCGTTTTTGTTAAACAGCGCAAAAACGTAAACAAATTTCCTTAACTTTATCTATAAGGTGGGTCCTATTTCCTGAGATTGCTGATTTAAACACTTTCTGACGAAAATGTGCAGAACAAAAAAAAATGGACTAGCGTTGTAAGGACCGTTTGAATTTAATGGAGAGTTCATTCAATAAAATCAGGTCTTAAATCTAATTTCTTCAAATCAATAAACTCCATCAAAATAGTATGATCATTTTTTTTTTGTAATATAGACCATTGTTAATTTTTTTCGTTTAGTCGAAATCCGACGGGCTCCAACACAGCTGGAATTCCATTGTTTGCACAAACAAGAAGTAACACCTCGGTAATGAAATTCATTTCGTTTTTGCACGAAATTCAGTGCCAAATCAGAGGCCAAAAGAAGTCTATGGATGTTAAGGTTAGGTTTAAGTTATTTTTATTATAACAAGGATTCCAGAATTTTAATTCATACAGTAAGAAAGCATTTTGAAAGAATGGGAATTTTTGAAGAGAGCAGAGTGCCTATGTAAGGTCATAGTGATCTTCTGACAGCTAAATTTCTCTGGTTGAGATGGGGACGATTAGTTCGAAAGAGATGCCCATGGTTTTTGAGGCTCCCCGCAAATTCTTTAGTTATAGGAAAGTTTTGACCTACATAGTCGACGTTACTTACGGCACATTTTATATTTGTAAACTATGTGTGACCTCAAGTTCATGGGGAGGACATGTTTCCTTTAGATGCTTTAAAGAAACTGCCAATTGAAGTTGCATTGTGGAAAGTTTTTTGTTTAAGATGTTTCTAACTGAAGGGAAGACCGATTGGAATGTAGGGAAGCGAGCGTAAAATAACGAAGTTACTAGGA
Organism: Trachelipus rathkii; assembly: GCA_015478945.1. Taxonomy (NCBI): domain Eukaryota; kingdom Metazoa; phylum Arthropoda; class Malacostraca; order Isopoda; family Trachelipodidae; genus Trachelipus; species Trachelipus rathkii. Next base: position 6,104 of record JABUQX010083018.1, on the reverse strand, counting down.
ACATCCTAATGTAGGCATGTCAGTTTTTATGTTATCACACTTATATGAGAAATGAGGTAAAACAAGTTTGAGTCAAAAAGGGTTAGAGGGATAAAGGCTTAAAGCTAGAAATTTACGAGGGGAGATAAGGTGATTTCTGTTATGGAAAAACTTGCCAATCAGAAACAAATAAAGCTGTGTATGCAGGACCTGGACCTGCAAATTTTATGATTAAAGTTTGAAGAAAAAAAGAAATTAACCCAAGTAAAGTTTAGTGGGCTTGCCGATAAATAGAAGTAGCAATGAACAAAAGCCACAATTCCCTTTACTGGGACTAATTCTTTTATTTCTATCTATCTTTAATCATAATTGTTAAATGAACTACGAAGCATTACGATAAATGAATTTTAGTAATCTTTTTGCTTTTAATTTAGACAAGTTTTCGTTTTTGTTCATTTGTGCTACCTTAATAAGAAATTGCTCACCCCAGTATTTAGCACGAATTTTCCTGGTTTAAAACGATCGCGATTTCGTGCTAGGCTTACTTTTGTTTCTAACAATCAAATCAGCTGTTGAGATGAGAGCCCATGGTTTTGGAATAACAATTAAAATAATGATTTATTATTACAATAATTGGATCAACTATTGTGATGGAGTTTATCCATTTTGAAGAAATTAGATTAAAGCCGATTTTATTGAATGAAATTAATCATTCATATATCATCAAATCAACGACCATCTTGTTTGTTTACATTTTTCGTAAGAACGTGCTTAAATCTGGAAGGTATACAATATTGATTCCCATGGTTTATGATGGAATCTAATACACTCTTACCATGGTTTAAGTATTAGATAGTACCGGTTACTTCACGACCCACCTTTTTCTAATGCATCCGAGCTTGCAACTTTTTTTTATTTCTGGAGTATTTATATCTATGGTGTTGCTAGATGAATTTGAGGTATGCAGAGTCGAATCCCGCTATTGCCGAGTGGGTCGTTTCAACCTTTGAGGTTTTAGAATGCATCAACACGCGTTTTACGTGGCCGGCTTACCCTTCGTATATTCAAAGGTAGGGGTGTAGGGGGGTTTAAACCTATTTAATGAGGGATAAGATGCAAATCTATTCAAGGAGTTTAGTGAGGGAAGGGGTTTCAGCACAGCAAATTTCCTGATTCAACACACCAGTTACATCAATCACAAAATCAGAACACAATTTAAGGTAAATAAAAATTTTTAGTTTTAATTTTTAATTTCATAGGTAAAATTTCAACTTTTTTTTACTATTTTTAATAATATTGTTTTATAAAATATGCATAATGCTTAAAAATGATTTAACTGACATATGAATTACATATTGTCACTCTAGGAAGTTTTAAGAAGTGTTTTTTTTTTTATAAAAGTAATTAAAGCAAAAACGAAAAAAAATTGCACATGCAAAGATTTGGGTATGAAATGTTATATCTTTAAATGATAAATATATATAATATATATAATAATATATATATATATATATATATATATATATATATAATATTATATATATAATATATATTATTATAGCCTAGTCCTAGCCATTATAAGAAATTATTTAAAAGTCTGATTTTTAAGTAAGTTTATAGTTATGGCAAATGAACTGAAAAATGTTTTTTTTTTATTAACCACTATATATATAATATTATATATATATATATAATATTATTATATATAGTATATATATATAATAATATATATATATATATATATATATATATATATGATATTATATATATTATATATATATATATATATATATATATATATATATAGAAGTATTGAGCCACCTGATTTTTTTATGTGAAAAAGTGTCAATGAGAGTTATTGCATGGTAAAATGAGAATGGAACATACCTTTTAATATTTAGTTGGGTGGCCCTTTCTCTTTATTACTTCTTTAAGTCGTTGGGGGAGGGATAATGCCAGGTTTCTGATAGTTTCAGGTGAGATTTTGTCCCAGGAGTCCCGGATAGCCTGCTCCAGCTTGGGAATAGAGCTTACATCCTTTCCTTGTAAGTCCATTTTTATAATGTGCCAAAGGTTTTCAATGGGGTTTACATCTGGACTATTACCAGGCCAATCGTTTATATAAGGAATCAGGCAGTCATCTAGCCATGTTGTGACGTATTTAGCAGTGTGGGCTGGTGCCCCATCTTGTTGAAAGATTTCAGCCTGGGCCATCTCAAAAGATTCCGGTAAATTGTCTATCAATATCTCGAGGTACACCTCTTTATTAACTTTTACATTTTTGGGAAGCACTACAAGCTTCCCCAACCCCCTGCCCGAAAAACAACCCCATACCATTAATGAATCTGGATGCTTTACAGTGCCCTGCACATAACGTGGATCCAATGGATCACTTCCTGGTCGACGATAAATGCGGGCTCCCCTGTTCTCCGTCACCGTAAATGTTGCTTCAGCTGACCACAAAACCTTTTTTTATTTTTTATTTTTTTTTTTTATTTATTTTTTTTATTTATTTTTTTTTTCAAAAGCAACCCTACGTGTCATCTGCTTACGCAGGGGGCTTCTTCCGGGGCTTATAGCTTTTAAAGCCCAGTTCCTTAACTCTACGGCGTACTGTTCTCTCAGAGAGGTTTCCAAGAACCTGTAGATTTTTTTTTTTTTAAATTCTTTTAGATATCTTGGAATTAGGCTTTCCCTTTGAATCGCTTTATGATTGATCTGAAGTCCGTCTGTTTGTTTTCTAGGCCTTACCAGAAGAACTTCTTTGAAGGGGTGTACAGGCTCGCATTTTCTTAAATCTGCAAATATAACGCTTCACTGTTGAACGTGAGCAGCCAATAATGTCTTATTTGTAGGGAAGGCCGGATAGTGAATTAAGCCGGATAGCCGGATATCCGGCTGGAAGTTAAAACCGGATACCGATATCCGGTCGGATATCCCGGCAAGACTGTTATATCTAAAAATATATTCTTCTGAAAAAAATTCTTCTGACTTCAATATATCAATATGTATATATAGGTCTATAATACTACTATTATTACATATATTATTATTATATACTTATAATTATTAATATATTATATATTATAATTAATATTATAAATACATTCGATATATTGATTTTGGACTTAGAATTTTTTCAGAAATATGTGGAGTCCTGTGCTATATCCTTTACTTCAGTATATATATATATATATATATAGTATATATTATATACTTAATATATATATTATATATATATATTATATATAATAAGGGTGTTCACGAATTATTTACAGCGGTGTATCACCGTAAGGGATGTTTAAGTATGAAATGTGTAGGAATATAAGTTCGTATTCTTTAAATTCATAAGGAGGGTATGAATATGTTACGTTGGGTCTGCGCACCACATACGAAAAACCGCGCACAAACAATGCGGAATGTCGAATGGGATGATATATTCTTTATTATTTTTAATGGCTTCTGTGAAATGACATAAAAAATGAGGTGGCTCTTCCTCACGACATTTTTTATACGGTTCTTCGTTTCCATGCAATGTACCCAACGCGTCAATGTTACCAACAATAGTTTTTAAACGTGAATGTGAAAAAGGTTGAAGAAAACAATGGTATTCAAGACAGCCCATAATATCGATACATGTAAATGTAATAACGTTGTTAATAGTAATCATAAACAAATTTACACACTATGAATATTACCACAGCATGCAGAAGGAGAAGAACGTCCTGGTCGTTTCAACGTTGTACATACATAAAATTACAAATGTTTGTTCGAAGAACGCCTCCATCCACGGCGAATACATGCCTCAGCCCTCTGGCGCCAGTTTTATTACATGCCAATGACAGTGACGCCGGGTGGATTCCCCTACATGCGTTGGTTATTCGACGGCTAAGATCATCGGGCGAGGTTACTTGGTCATTAAACCCAGCGTACGCCGGTATGTTTGAAGAATATCCGCCACAGAAAGTAGTTCAGTGGTGTTTAAGTGGGTGAACGCGCAGGCCTGAAATGGACCAGATCTTGCCCGATCCATCTTCCTGGAAAGGTTCTGTCGAGTAGGTCGTCACTATAGCTGCATTATGTGCTGGGCAACCATCATGTTAGTAATATATTTTCGTTGTGTTCTTAAAGGTAAATCACTCAGGAGGTCAACAAGGATGGTCTGCAGGAAAATAGAGGTGCGCTGTCTGCTGTAATTTCCCTCGAAGAATCTAAGGCCTAAATATTTCCGTAATCCTATCTATTGAGTATACCCACACAAACGTTGACTGAGTAATGAGACCTGGTGATGGCTAGTAATGTTATATGGGGGTTTGTTTCGGCCCAATGCCTGAAGTTCCACCTGTTATACATACCGTCATTGGTAAAAGCGAGATTCACGGTCCATAAGATAATTTCCAAATAAGTCCGGTACATCTATTAGAAGGCAATCAATGACAGCCAGAAATCCCAGCCGCCCTTTTTGTTCTCCACGATGCAAACCATGCACAATGTGGGGCCTATATGGATACATGTTGTAGGCAACACGAATCCGTCGTATGGTTTCCTTCAATATTCCCAGGACCGAACTAGCCTCGCCCGTAATGAGGACGTTGGATTTTGATTGGGTGTATAGCAGAACGTCTAGTTCGACGTCGAATGTACAGACACGACCCCCTCCGTATTGTGATGAGGGGTCGAACTATTGACCCTGTACCTTGAAACCGGCTGTAAACTCTATGGAATGCCATGTGGTTTGGCGGTCGACGATGTGGATAACGTTGTCCATATTCTGCAGCAGCTCTGCGAGCATTCCTGGTTTGCGTATGTACACCTCCAACATGTAACGCTTTTCGTCCTGCGTATACTGGTTCGTGGCATGTTCCAAATGGATGGCTCTGACTAAACAAACACTCTGAAGTTATACATTTCAATACACTTTTTACGCATAATTTGTAGGTTATGAAATAACCTCCATAGGATAGCTGTTAGTTGGTTGTACACATTAACATTGGCCGTTTTTATTAGGCTACATAGTACATATCAATGTAATCTAAAAGGGTAAGCATTAGGTATTTTAATTAATTCCTTGTTAGATGTATCGATATTTTTAATACTATTGGATATACCTATTGTATTTAACCTAAATATTTCATATTGACACGTTCGCTTTTGTAGGCACATGATGTCTAGCGGATGCGTCCTAGTTGTTTTTAATGGGTAGACATTGGTGGAACAGAACCATATCAATAATGTCGAGAGAAAAGAGGCCACCTCATTTTTTATGTGCATTTCAACAGAAGCCATAAAAATATATCCCATTTGACATTCGTCATGTTTGTGCGCGGTTTTTGTATTGCGCGTGCGCAGACAACCAACGTAACATTCCCATCCTCACTTAATGAATTAATAATCGAACTTATATTCCTAAACATTTTCATACTTAAACATCCCGTACAGTGATACACCGCGTAACATAACTCGTGAGACACACTGTGTATATATATATAATATATATAGTATATATATAATATATATATATATATATATATAATATATATATAAGTATATTATATATATATATATATATAATATATAATATATATATATATATATATAATATATATATATATATAGAGTTGGGGCGTTGCGCAATTTAAAGTCCGCAATTCCGCGATTGCGGAATACCAAAATAAATTACGTAATTGCGATTGCGAATAATTTGAGAAATGTTGCGGAATTGCAGTGCGGAATGCCATATTCATTCCGCAATTAGAGGCTTACCAAAAAAAATTGTGGAATTTCAGTGGATAACAAAATTTATAGTCCACAAATTTTTACACGTTGGCCATCTTTGTACCTTGTCTGGCAGCAACACCGAAAAAATCGTATTTTTTTGCATTCGGTATTTTTATTAAAGTGTTTGTAATAAGTAATAATTAACAAAAACTTAAAGGCTTAGATGCATGAATAAAAGTTTGAAAATCAACAGTTTATTCTTTTTCTTTTATACAGAATTTTCTAAGCTTAAAGTTATAATGAAATATAATTTTATGAGAACGTGGTCGCAAACCAAAATTTCAGATAAAATTGCTATGTACAGTAAAACAAGAATGATGAATAAAATAATATAACATTGGTAACCA
>JABUQX010083017.1:32500-33905 GCA_015478945.1 Trachelipus rathkii | reverse complement strand
ACTTTTCCTAACTAAAATGTACAAGGATTCCAAAATGTATTCTTTCGGCTGTAGCTATTGTAGTTTTTTGAGATATGATGTTTTTTTTTTTTATTTTTTTTAATATAATTTTTTTTTTTACAGTTATCCGCATTTAAAATTTTTAACACGATTCCAGCAATGGTTATTCCTTTTCGCTGTAGCTGATTGTATGTTTTTGAGATATGAGTATAGGCCACAATCTACATCTATGCCTATATATATTATATATAATTATATTATATATATATGATATATAATATATAATAAATATATATAATATATATATAATTATATAATATATATTATATATATAATATAGAAATAGATTTATATATATATATATATTATATATATATATATATATATATATTGAATATAGGCCTTATTATGATTATTATGAATAGCCATTCTCAAGAAAATATAATAATAGTTATAACAATAATAATAGTTTTCCATATAAATTCATTTTCTTTTAAAAATTCGTTTTCTTTTATAAAAGTTGTTCGTCAAGTCCTTCATCAAGTCTGCAAGTGTGGAAACGCGACTTCCTCAAGTCGTTCATCAAGTGTGCAAGTGTGGAACGCGTGGAATTGTCGTTGACTTGTCCGTACGAACAAGCCGTGGACAAGTCGTTCCTCAAGTCCGCTCGTATGGACCGGGCTTAAGCGGAATTGCGGACTAATTTAAGCCCGGTATACACTTGCGGACTTGAGGAACGACTTGTTGTTGGACTTGTTCGTACGGACAAGTCCAACGACAATTTTGCAAGTGTGGACGGGAAAGTTGTACAACTTTTTCGATTTGGACAAGTCGGCCGTCTTTGAAAAGTTGTGCGAAGGAGTTTCGTCTTTGACATGTCCACGGACAAATTCGAGAGTGTGGATGAGGCAATGGGACTTGTTGTACGACTTATGACTCATCTTCTTCAGACTATGGATGGCCAAAAAATATCGATATATCGAAATATCGATATTTTGGCTCGATATATCGATATTTTGGGCGATATTTCTAGGCGGATATATCGATAGTTCTATTTTTTTCTTAACTATCGAAGCCGATATTCTTTTCTTGATATCGAAAAAATTTTTTTTTAAAGGCCGCAAAAAAATAAAATCTTATCCCCCTCTCCCGACACCCTAAAGTGATGAAACTCTCTTTTCCCCCCATATTTCGTTCTTCGTTCGTCCCCCAATGTCGTGTATAAAATAAACCGAAAAATTGGGGTTTTAGATTTTTCGTCTTTTCGGGAACCAAAAATAGGGAGAGGGGGGATCGACATGGCACATACCACATAGTCAAATTGTCTTCTGAGTATTCACTAATCACTATTCAGTTATTCAGTGATCAAGTGGATAATGCGACCTAATAAAATTTTGGAATGATA
>JABUQX010083017.1:20000-22500 GCA_015478945.1 Trachelipus rathkii | reverse complement strand
CCCACCCCTCGTTTCAACTATCATTCTCTATGTCTTATACTAGCCCTTTCCCTCAGAGAGGTATGGAAGCACGCACATGTCCAACCTATTCCGAAAAAAGGAAGCCTCTCTGACTTCTAACTATCGCCATATAGCTCTCACTTGTATTCTATCTAAGATCTTTTGAAACCCTTCTCAACTCTCACTTCTTAGACCATCTGGTCTCATTCTCTTCTTTTCGATCGCTAGTACGGCTTTTGGTGTTCAAAGTCTACTGGGTCTACTGCGATATACTTTCTATTTAACCGATGTATGGTTTTCCGCTCTTAGGAACTACTGGCAGACTTGCCGTAGTTGCGCTGTACATAGTCCAAGCATTTGACCGGGTATGGCCCGCGTCACTGCTCTCCCCTCCTTTGGGCTTCCTCCTTCTCTTTGCTTACTTATGTCTAGGTTTCTTTCAAAAGTCGCTAAACATCGGCTATGGTTGATGGAGAGACTTCATTCTTCTTTTCTGTCAATTGCTGGAGTTCTCAGGGTTTCGTCCTCCATCTCCTACTTTATTCCTACTTTTCATTAATTATCTTCTCACCTGCAAATCTAACTCTATCCACTCACGTGCCGATGACTCGACCCTTCATCTTTCAACTCATTTCAATGTTCATGCTCCATCTTTTATTCTAGGAATTGCCTCTGTCTTTAAATCTTTCCGATTCTTTCTCGCTGCTAGATAGATTTTTGCGGGGGTGGGGTCGTCTCAACCTTGTGAAATTCAATTCTTTAAAAACCCAAATTCTACAAATCTCCCTCTCTAAAATACTTCTAACTTCCTATTCTCTGTTGACGTTTCTTTCTTCTCTCCCCTTGACAACATAAACATCCTCGGCTTAACAAAAAAAAAAAATATTTGGAAACCTCATATCTACAACGGTTGTGAGGGCGGCCTCCAAAGATAAACTGGGAGTTCTATTTTGTTTAGACTGCGAGAGCTTTATTTTCCTCTTCTCAGTTCCTCCAACTATACAAGGATCTCATCCTCCCTTGTGTATAATACTGTTCTCATATCTGTTGGGGTGTCCAGTTTCACCCGGCTTTGGACAGGGTCAGTCAAAAGCCAAAAGGCTTATAAACTGTTTTGTACTTTCCAGTTCACTTGAACCTTCTATCTTATGCGGCGCGATGTTTGTGCTTTATCTTCTCTTCTATAGGTATTGCAGCGGCAGGTGTCGAGGGAACTTACCACTCGCGTTACCACCACCTTTACGACGGCCTCCAAGTAGCACAAGGGGTGCTGTATCTGCGCACGAGTTTTGTTTAGATATTAGTAACTCCAGGCTAGTTTGCTGCGGTGTTTCCTTTTTTTGCCACCTCTGTTCTGTGGAAATCTCTTCCATCTTCTTTTTGCTGCCGAATTTAATCACCCTCACTTTAAATCCTGATTCTATGTCTCTGCAAATGTGAGTTAGCGGTGTGAAATTTTGCATGAAACACGTGACATATTCCTTGTAGAATAGGGCTTCGCTAGTGAAGTGTGATTTATACTGGTAAAAAAAAAAATTGAAGACGGTTAACGTTAACGATTAACGTTAACTTCCGCTATCATTCTTTACCGATAAACGCTTTAATGATTAACGCCGTTAATTTTTTTTTGTTAACGATTAAGAATTAACACGTTAACTTTCTCATTAACGGTGCCCACCTTTGTACATATATATATATTAATTATATATATATATATATAATATATATATATATAATATATATATATATATATAATATATATATAATATATATAATAATATGATATATATATATATATATATATATATATATATATTTATTTCTCAGTATGTGCGAACTATTCAAAGCACAAACACGATAAAGATTAAAAATGGACTATTGCCATGAATATGGGCAATGACAAAGACATACAGATAACAATGACGATACAAATGACGGCGACGACGACGACGATGACAACGACTACGGCAACGACGACAATGAAATCGACGACGACGAAAACGGCAAATACGACGACGATGACAGACGACGACGACGACAACGCGGATAATGATGACTTTCACTCTTCAAATGACGACGAAGATAGCCAAGAACAAGATGATTGTCCAGACAGAGGTAATTTTTTATTCTTTATCTTCATTTTCCTTATTTATATTAATGTATGCATTAACTATTTTAGGTCTAGTTGTTTTTCTTTATTGATTTATTATTATTATTATTATTATTATTATTATTATTATTATTATTATTATTATTATTATTATTATTATTATTATTATTATTATTATTATTTTTTTAGTATCATAATAATTAACAATTTATAAGTCGCCGTATTTAAAGTTTTCGATTTTTATGGTTCAAAATTTAAAATAATCTAAATTTTTTCTTTATATTTTAAGTTAAAATAATGCATATTTTCCCTTCCTTCCTCATGAAGCTTTAATTTAGTTTAAATGTGAGAATTATAAATATGACATAATTGTAGTTCAAACAGGTTATT
>JABUQX010083017.1:0-15000 GCA_015478945.1 Trachelipus rathkii | reverse complement strand
AATTGCTCATATTACTCTATATTTTGAAATTATATTTTTAACTCATAATATGGCTTTAAGTTTTAATGTAAGACACTGCTGTATTTTATCTGAACTCTAAACATTCTGTAATTAATTCACTAAGGGTTATTTTTTTTAAGGATTCTAACTTTTTTGCATCCTAATGCTTAGTCAATATCAGACTTTGGTCATTTTCATAGCTTAAAAATCTAAGTCGTTTAAGAAAGATGCCTAATTTACTCTTTATAATGTTAATTTTAATAACAATTTAATATCTATCCTATAATAACGCAGATATCGGCACATCTCACATCCTTAACGAACTAGATGTGAGAGACACTTAATTTTTCCTGAAGGAACCTTAAAACCCTTGTCCTATTCAGAATTGTTTCAGTTTCAACATCGATAATTTCTCGAATTGATTTATCTCTGGAACATGAAATCCCTATTCTAGCTATCGCCCTCATTTTTTTTTTTTTTTTTTATTATTATTATAAAAAAAAAAAAATAGTGAAAAGATAACTCTCATAAGAGTCGATATGACTATATTATGTAAAATCGAGACATAAATAGCTATACTCAAATTCCTAACATTTAACTAATACATAAATGAAAGATTAGAAATATGTATTGCAAACAAAGAAAATTAGTCATTCAAAATTTTATTATTTTTTCAACAAACACAATTCCAATTCAATTAAAATCAAATCATTCATATGTTAAAATATAAAGTAAAATATTTATGATAAAGGTAAAGAATATTATTCAGATATTAAAGTCATAGCATAGATAACATAGGGTTTTTGGATAATTTCAATTATAAAAATAATAAAAAAATAATAGAATAATAGATATTTAATAAATAATGTAAATATTTAAAAATCATAGTTGTGCATTACCAAATTATTTTTAACCTATGAAATTTATTTTAAATATTTCCGTCACATAAAATATTTATTTAAAAGAGTTTAATTAATAATAATAAAGTAAAATAATTAATTTTTTTTGCTATAAGAACTTAATTTTATTCTAAGTTATAATTATATTTAAATAATGAAATATATTAAAAAATAAATAAAAAACGGATTATTTAAAATAGTAATAAATTTTAAAAAGAAATTAAAAAAGGTAAAATTATTAACAAATGTAAACTATTAAAATTAACAATGAGAAATACATGTTCGTAATACTCTTGTAGTATATACATAAATTTCAAAGAATTGGTCTAAATCTAAAATATCACCACATCTGCTCAAACGTTTATGCGAAACTCAACATATTTATATTAACTATAAAAAAATTGAAATTGCATCAATCGGTTAAAGAGAAAATTATATTACAACAAACCTGAGCATTTTCTCTTAATCTACGTATAATAGGTTTATGGTGATCTAACAAACTTATTCAGGAAATATTTATTATTTTTAAATAGTTAAATGATTTTATTATTATTAATATTAAATATTAAATTTTGTTCGAGTAAATTTGATATTTGGTGCACGATGGTTCGTAATATGTTATTTAAGTGTGTATATTACATTTTATGTTTCTATATTATCTCATGAATCTTTTCGAAGTGTTTGGGAGACATACTGGTCTGCACGGATTAACAGGTGTCACCGAAAAGGTAACTTACTATGTTCAGAAGATGTTCATACCTAAGAGGGTATGATTATCTAATTAATATATGGTAAAGTAACATAATACTATTTGGAGCTGTTAACTGCGGATCTGCTCTATATAAGGAGTTATGGTAGCCTCAATAAGCATTCCAAACTCCTCTAGTTACTGATGAATCTCAATATACGATAAAACGTAAATATGATTCACATCACGCTATTATTTATTCTCATATATCATCGTTCACGTTGCGAGATGCATGGGATGCATAATCCACTAATGTAAGTGGTATGTCCAATATCCGACAATAAATTCGAGATGCCTTAATTTCCTTGTACACTAAAGGATAAGAGAAAAACAAAGACAATGGTTATTGCAGAGACAGGAAAAATAAAATAAGTGGGTAACACTTATAGCTTATTTTTGTTCCATGAAATGTTCAACACTGTATGAGATCTGTAAAAGGAATTTGGTATTCATATTAATATGATCACATGTGTGTGTTGTTCCATTGTAAACCCTTGATTTTAGTTAATGAATGCTTGATGTATTTACTGCTTACTTGTATTCGAGAGATCTTAAATAGAGTAAATAAATAAATTGAGTAATTTTTGTATAATCACTTTTCTGGATGCATGCATTTGTTATATTTAGTAAATGAGTTTTTATGATGCTTACCCATTAAGCGTTTTTTAGGATTTAAGCGAGGCTGATTATTGGTGTGTTTCTTTTGAACACAACAACTGGGAGTATCACTAACCTGGAAAAGTATGTTTATTTCCATATAATCTGTGTGAGCAAACTTGTACACTTATTTTTTATATTAATAACCACAACTTATTCACACCAACTATATTAAAACCTATAAAATAACTATTACCTTCTAATTACTGATGTTTTTGGATTCAAATGGCTGAGTTAGGGTGGGTGGCCTTATATTACCAAATTTGTGGATCTGAAGTGCTGCTTTTATTTAATAAGTTGCCTTGAAGATGACTCTAAATTAGGCCTCTTGGAAAAATTCCTTACTTAAAAATTTCTTCTTCTTTTGAATCCTCAGCTTTTGTAGAGTTTTTTTTCTTCTTATGGATGTTCTAATTTTCCTTCTGGCTTCTTTAATTCATAGATATTTAGATTGAAGAAATTCAATTTGGCTATTATCATGACTAATAGTTTTCTTCCTTTTGTGAAATTATAGCTCTTGATGAAAGATGTTACTACTAAAGTGTTTCCTTTTTCCTCCCTTTTTGGCTTCTATGTTGATGAAGTTCAAAATAGAGGCGACTGTAGGTAATCCTTTTGCTTTTATATTCTCCTTTGTTACTTTTAGCAAAGTTGACAGTTTTGTTGTTTCAACAGCCTGCTTAGAGTTTTCTGCTGGCTTTATGTTGCTTGCAGTAACTCTTCTAAATTATCAGGTACTCCACGAACTTGAACACTTAAAAAATTGCCTTTTACAAGTTGTTATAATTTTTTGTCCTATCTCTTTATTAATGTTATCTCATAATTTCAACATGTATGTTTATGAAGATTCTTGTTTAATTAAAGGTATGATGGCAGATTTGGTAATGTCAAATGCTATATCTATTAGCGTACGTTTGGCCTATTGTAGCAAGGCGCGCTCTAGAAGTCGTATGCACCATCCACAGATTTATAGTTTACTTTGTGAGTTTGACATAGTCGTTGTTGAAGTCATCAAATTATTTTTCTGTGTTGGCTCATTTTTGCTTTTCTACTGCTTCTAATATTATTGGTCATTGATGTATGTAACCATAGTTGATGTTCACATCGTTCGCAATAGTCAAGAATTTGTCTCTTTAATTTATTCTTATATTTATATTCTTATATTTATATTCTTATATTTATATTCTTATATTTATATTCTTATATTTATATTCTTATATTTATATTCTTATATTTATATTCTTATATTTATATTCTTATATTTATATTCTTATATTTATATTCTTATATTTATATTCTTATATACTTAGTTACATTATTATATACAAGTTACTAGAGGAGATTCAATTTAGGTTACAATAATAGTATCTAATATAATATTAATACGTAACGACTTTTAGGTCCAATTAGTTATAAATATGTAAAATTTAAAAAATTCAGAAATTATAATATATGGTCTATTATAAAGGGTATTTAACTTTAATGACTTTAATATTATATGGGGCTAACATTATATTAATTAAAGTGGAGGATAAAAATAAGATATCTATTATATATAATAATTAAAGCTAAATAGGGTATAAATATTTTTATTAGGTTATACTGTACGAAGATATTGTACTACTTGTATCTTTATCCTTATTTATACTACTATATAAATGAATTTTAACGTAAATAAGACTCAACAGAATTTATATATTACAGTTATATATTTATATTAATCATATTACACATATTTATTCAATATTTCTAAAAATTGCTATCAAACAAGCTATACCATATTTATTATTACGTGAGTTACCTTTATTACTAAGTGATATATTTAAGTGAGCTGATTTAAGATTAATATTTCTATTATACCAGTAAGTAATAATCTGTGATAATCTTTAAAATATACTGAGATTATCTACAAATGTTAGGATATTAATATAATTTTTATTGTTATAAATATATATATAGCCATCATTTTATTGAGTGAGTCATCTAAGCTGAGGTGAGATTATTTCCCTACTTATTTAATCTATAATATCCTAGTTACTACCCTCGTCTGTGCCGTGAGTACCTAAATCACCTAGATTTAATAGATGGATATACATTAATACTACTATACTGTATTAATATATAACCCTCTTCCTTTTCTTCCGGATGTGATTTGTAATAAATATAGTGATCCATTTCATTATACTTCATATATAAACAATGCTTTGACCTATCAGATAATAAGGAGATATATTTCTATAGATATATATTATTATAGGTTACTATTCCTGTTTTAGACGAATCCGTCATTTCTCTGTATTTTTTCAATATTTCTGAATATATTGCTACTATATGATACTAAAAATGAATTTTCTAGTTTGGTAATCTTTTCAAATGGTAACCTTGTTACCATGTATTTTCAAACATTTCCGAAAATATATTTACATACATTTTTTTAAAAAATCACATTTAATGTTTAATATTTTTTCAAAAATTGAAATATCTCGAACAAGTACGACACTTACAGAAAAAACCAATTACATATTTGGAATCAGCGTATAAGCTTATTGGCAAAATGTAAAAAAAAAAAAAAAAAAAAAAAAAATATATATATATATATATATAATATATATATATCTAATATATATATATATTAATATATATATATATATAATATATATATTATATATATTATATATATATATTTATATATAATAATATATATATATGTAATTAAGGGGGCTCGAGCCGACTGGGGGACAAGAAGGGGGGACGTTTTCCCATACCCCGTAGGGGAGTGGCGGAGGAACGCCCCGCGACCCCAAATACCAAAGAGCGGGGGTTCCGGAGACCCTCCCGGAGGGGGATAATAGGGTCCTACCCTGTCCGTTCCCCGGAAGGCCGACGAGACCCCGACTCCTGCCATCTTTGCGGTTTAGCCTTTGGTATTCCTTTAGTTTGAAAAACACCCGCCAAAAAAATAAAAACAAATAATTATTAAAATTATTTTTTAAAAATTATTTAAAATATTTGAAACTTTTTAATCATGTTCGTTCCCACTTAAACTTATTATTCCATTAAACATTTTTAATGTTTAAAATAAAAAAAAAAACAACACACTCTCAAATCGACGCGTCGTAAAACTGAAATGGTCCTATAATTTTGAATCAATGTCCGTTATCAAATGAAATTGATGTTAGGAATCATATGGCAAATTTGTAGAAACTGTACTGTGACTACGAGGTACCTAACTTTAACTAACCTAACCTAACTTAACCTATTAATTAATTTTCATATTAAAAAAAATACCAGTTTGTGATCAAGGAAAACTAAAGGAGGTTCAGGTTGTACGACTAGCCTTGTGAGGTGTTTGACTATATCCTCACTAGCCACAGTACAGTTTCTACAAATTTGCCGGATCATTCTAGAAATATATTAAAAAAAAAAATCAAAAACTGACGGAGTCGTAAACAGATAAGTCAATATATATATATAATATATATATAATATATATATATATTATATAATATAATATATTATATATATATATATATATATTATATATATGTTATAGGATACTAATAATTTCTGTTTTAGTTTATTTTTCGTAATCAAGTGTTAATATTTTCCGTTTGAATATATATAATAGTATAATTTCTTTTATGATTACTACAATTCAATCGCGAGTAACACTTAAATTATTAGTTACTTACAATGTTCACGTTTGGGTTGTGTTTAATCTATATACGTAGATGTTAATGAAAGGTTCTTATAGTATAATAATATCCTGACTTATGAGACCATCCTATTAGGTATATAGTAATACTTGACCTATACAGGCGAAAAGTACGGAATCTCAATCTCAGCGATATTATTGCCGCGCGAGTATTATACGTTCGCATGATAGACTCAGAATGAGTATGCACTAGAAAAAAATATTATTTATACAGCATTTACAATGGATAAGCAAAGACCATTGGTTCCTCAACTCAATCCTCGAGTGTGTTTTCACAATGAGCGATGTGACGATTAGATGCGAATTACAGTGAGGATCGGATGTTTCAATTTCTCAGAGTGCCGCGAGATAGTTCTTCCGCGCAATTGGCCACGAGAAGTCGGAAATGATATCATGTTAGCACACAATTGGAAAGGACTACTATAAGTGTATACTGATATTCTAGATATAAACCCATCTAATATCACGTAGTTTGAGGACTACCATTGGTCGAAATAGAACCTAGGGACAATTATCATATACCTTATAAGGTCTTAGTGGTTTGAATACGTTATGCACAGCATAACGTCATCTCCTATCATTAATAAACAGCTATATATATATATATATATATTACTCCTTTATAACTAAAATTTGAACATCTTGTACTCACTCTAAACACAACTCAATACAATAATATTATGGCTATTATATTAAAGTCAGGTGAGATAAACTTACCGAGGAGCGAAAAAGTATCATAATTAATGTAATTATTCAAGTTATTTTTAATATATTATTTAATG
This sequence comes from Trachelipus rathkii, assembly GCA_015478945.1. Classification (NCBI taxonomy): domain Eukaryota; kingdom Metazoa; phylum Arthropoda; class Malacostraca; order Isopoda; family Trachelipodidae; genus Trachelipus; species Trachelipus rathkii. The sequence continues at coordinate 8,199 of JABUQX010083017.1, read as the reverse complement.
AGGTATAATATACATTAATAAATTTTTTGGGTAAATACTAATACTAACTAATCTGAACCTAACTTCTATTAACTATATACAATTAACCTAACCTAACCAGACTTAACCTAATTATAAACTCTAAACCTATATTAACGGAGTCAACTACACTATTATAAATCATCATTATATATACATATATATATATTTATATATATATATATAAATAATATATTATATAATTATATAATATTATATATATTATAATATAATTATAAAAATATAATATAAAATTATATATAATATCCATTTATATATAGGCAGAAAAAATCTTATACCAAAATATTGATAATTACATATTCCAGGTGAATGTATATCTTATAATATGATTATATACTCTTTCTATACATGTATACTTTCTAACCGTTAATATAAATACGGTTTCTTAGTCCATAGGTTTGTATACCTATCACACATAAAATCCAAACTCTCTATTGAGAGAGTGTATAGAAACTTACAATTATACTTCATAAAATCTCAAAATATACACATGTAAACACGTTGAGTTAGTAAACAAATAAGATATAAAGATAAACACAACATAAATACTAACACAATATCTATTTTTTTTTATTATTCCTTTTCCAATACAAAATTTCATACAGCTGATTCCATATAATGTTTCAAGTATTTTATTTCAATTGATACTCATTAATCCTTAAGTTTTTCGAAGATAATTCAATTTAAAGCGGGTACTTTTATATTCTTATAGTTTCACACTATATATATAATATTAATTAATAATCTAAGTATGAGTTATTGGTACGACAATCACTTAGAGCTCCTTAACAAGCTTTTTCACTCAATAAATAGTTATATATAAATAATACTCCCACTTTCAAGAGATAAACTCTATGTCTTTGGTAAACTTATTTGGTATATTATAAGTCTATAATAGTGGTCATATAGTATGTTAAATAAGCTCGATCCACGTTGTATAAATTATAAATGTATCTGTACGGATGTCAGTAAGTATCGAGGACAGTTCGAAGGTAGGATCTACCTCCATCCGCGAGTATGTGGATGTCCGATATATTAGTGAGAGCCGTCATAGTATCTTGCCCTTCGTGGCGTGAATTTCTGACGTTGAGGTGAGTTTAAGGCCTATACTTCGTATGTCGTGTTGGTGCGATTTCGCTTCCTTGATTTCAATTTTCCTGGCATGTTCCATAACTCATAGGTTACGTGTACAGGTCTCAGATCAACTTGACGACGAACAAAAAGCATAACTTGATGCGCGCGCATGTTAAGCGATCTGCATTCTACACATGAATGGCAACTTTTTCTAAGTCTTTATCTGATTGTATATCGGCAAGGAGTTATTATTATTATTATTTCCATAGCGACAGTATGGAAGTTTCTGTACGAGGATGTATATGTGTCGTAAGGAAACACATTGACATGACGTGTGCTTGTTTTAAGATAAACATATCCTGTAATCGTATAACTTAAATACTATCATATTATCTATCATCGTCTCTTAACATCAGGCGGTCTGTCAGCAATTGCGATTCATGTGGCCCTTTCTGGTTTAGCTATCTTGTTAGCGAGATGTGTGCTTCTTGACACCCGGCTTCCAGACAGATGCGCAGCACGCAGATCCCGATGTGCTTCCGTCCGACCGGGTCGGGAACCAAATTTCAAAATTGAGGTCGCGATGTTCATTGCGTATCTTAACCGGAGGTTACCGGTTCCGGCTATCGCCTATTCGGACATACTTAAGGAGTCCTAGCATACGCACAAATATTATAAATATATATAACTCATAGCAGACGGGGTCACGGTATTATTATTATATAGTTAATAATTTCCGACCGCTGGTTTCCCTTCTTTCGCAATTCCGGTTCCCGAGAGATATTACGTATTTAATATATTTATACAATGGGTTACGAGCTTATCGTTATTCTAGGCTAAAATATTTGGAAGGGAGGGTTTAGATATGGGGAGGTAAACCTCGTCGTAGACGGCATCCCTGGAGGGTAAGAGCCATCATGACCTTCGGAGCTGAGGCCAAAGCCACGCTTACACCCCTTCGGGGTGATCCTACTCCCTCGTACTTAGTAGAAACATCCACCCTTATTTCAGGTGCGGCAATCCCCCTGGGTTTTCTCTCTGTGTTAATGTGTTAATGTGTTAATGTGTTAATGTTGGTTAAATATTCCATGGAAAACTGTTTATTCGTAACTTTAGTACGTGTTACTGTAAACAATATATTACTCATGAACATTTATAGTGTAAGAAAGTAACACCTGATTTTTGTTTAAGAATATGAAATGAGTTTATTTGTTTAAAGAATACTTAAAGCGGTGTAGTTACACCTGCTAGACGATAGATGCTTGTCGTCTTAGACAAGGATAATGAGCTCTTAGAGATATTAACATGTTTTGTTGAACTCACTGTTCATAGGATCTGTTAGCCTCTATCAAACTTTCTTCTCGCTAATGTTTTCTTACACGTTCCATTATGATCTCTTCACTACAGAATACAATACTCCATAAGAGACTAGGATATGTGTATTAATAGATCGACACGAGTTGTATTTGAACATATCTTGATGTAAGATAGTAGACTCTGGAGTCACATAGTTCAAGATGCTGGCATTTTTGGATTAGATTCTACGCCGACGATCTAATGTTGATATAAGATTGCTGATTTCTTTCTAGGCTTAAATAAAAGGTTTACCGTGTTGCTAATTATGCTCTAAAAGTGGGACCATATCGAGGTATTGTTAGTGACCTGTTCTATAGCTCTGGTAGTTATACCTTGATCAGTAAGGGAATTTTTCAGGATGTTAGCTGATTATTCATACGGGTAAGACCATGTAATGTTCTAAATGATGCAAAGACATCTTTATTTCCACTTACACATATTTGTAGTTAATCCTAGTCTCTTCGTCGGAGATATTATTCGCAGGTCTCTTTAGCTCTCTATTAGGTGACTTATATTTCTTTAAGTTGTTTGCAATAATCATCGGCTTCAGATTACGTTATTAGAACATAACTTTTTTTATGTTATGTTTATCCCGATGATACATAATGAAATTATATGACTTCCTCCAATTCAAATTTCGAATAATAGTCATAGAGTGTCACTTGCGCAGAAGATCTGGAGAATCAGGGTAGTTCCGATCAGATTCGTGTCTTGTCTCAGGAATTGGGAATTCTTATCATTGGGATGTCAAGATTTATCTCGATTAATGAAAAACAAATCCTATGGGCTTACATATTCGCAAGTTCGTGCCTTGATACGTTATGTATTTAACATATTAATATGACTAAAATAGCTGAAAATATTATCTATAGAATTTCCAATAGTTTAGAATAGAAATGATGAGTTGAATGATAAGATTAGATCGATATACTGTGTTCTAAATGAGCGATATTTGTGCTTTTAGAAACGTGAGACCCAGGTTAAGTTTTTGCTGGGTAATGGTAGTTGCCCTAGAATTTTGTTAATGTCTTATGTTTATTTTAGGACAATTGATGTCAATACCCAAAACGAAGTTGACCCTTTGATGGAAGATGGTGTTAGATTCATAGTTCCAGATGTTGGTATCTTTGATAGATTGGTCACTTTGTAAGGGATTTTGTGATGAATGCGGCTTTTACCTGTTGCTTATGGTGAGAAAAGTAGGAATATCGAGTATTGTGTCCACCTATTAGCTACTTTACCTTTGACAAGTGGGAAATTTTCAGGATGTTAGCTGATTATTCAAACGCGAGGTATGTTAAGTTTGCCTTTGTACATTATATTCTTAGTTGCAAGTTATGATATGGTAGCTTTATTGCGCTAAAAGCTTTGTTGGTTTAAGCATAATTATTCGATGGTTAGTAATAATAAAGACTTATTTTTGTGTTATGTTTGGCTAAAACTTTGTTATGTTTACAATTATTCGTTGGTTTGTAGAATGATAATTGGTCAAGATTATGATAAATCCTTGTTAAATATTACTATGTCAAATGTAAAATTGACGTTAATATGTTAGAGATATGCTTGGAAAAAAGTATGAATAGGTTTAGGTTTTGTATGCAATGTTAGTTACTTTACAGTGTTAAGTGTGGTAAGCTTGTTACTGTTAACACTTTAATTCTTGCTTAAGTGTGTTTAGTTTGTTGTTGTACATTATTTTTCTTGTTCATATGATGCTATGTTATCTATATTAAATATGAAAACCTTGTTTATGTTTAGCATATAGTTCATGGTTAGTATATAACAGAACTTCATTTTGCGCTATGTTTTATTCCGAAATGATAGTCTAAAATGTTACTAAAATCAGTTGTTAATGTAAAATTACATGGATATGTTAGAGATATGCTTGAAAAAAGAGGAATAGGTTACGTTTTGTATGCTGTGCTAGGTACTTTACTGTTGTTAAGTATGGAACTTTTGTTAATGTTAGTAGTGTTTATTCTAGCGTAAGATGTGTTAGGTTTGTCTTTGTGCATTATATTCTTAGTTCAGGTTAAGCTATGTTAGCTTTATAATGTGAAAACAATGTTACGTTAGCATATATTCGTTGGTTGGTATATAAAGATTATTTTGTACTATGTTATTGTTGTTGTTGTTGTTGTTGTTGGTTGTTTGTGTTGTTGTTGTTGTTGTTTTGTTTTGTTGTTATTGTTGTTTCAAACGAGAATATATACCCCTTTTTGAAACTGATATGGTTCGTTCGTGCGTTGTATTCTTGTTAACTTTCTTCTGATGGGTTGAAAGAAAGAATCTCATTACGTTTAAGGGTTGTTTACGCATACGATTTCCTTCAGTAGGATATTTTTTCGCTGTAACTGGTACGATGACATCTCCCCGAATCTCTACGCTTGTTGTTGATATATCTCACGAGGAGTTTCGTTATTCCCAACGTTGTGTCAATAAAATTTTATCGTCAACCTGATGGATAGACCGATACATTGCTTGTATTTTCCTGCCAGAGAGTCAAATAATAGAACTTTATTCGTTTGTGCTGATGGATTCATCAAGATTAACGACATCGCTGCTGGCATGGCTAGAAGGATAAGGGGTAAGTATCCATGGTTCGACGATACGTGGGGGGGGGAAAATTAATCTATCGAGGTGATAAAGTGTTGAGAGGTACAATAATAGATAGATCGTTGTGCTCTGCGTCCGTGGACAATCTTAAACACCCTTGATGTAAACGCAACTAAGTTGGGAAACCCATCGATTGTGTGACCTTCATGGCGTACGTGTATAGGTTTCACAGTTCGACATCTGAAAAATATTACAAGCATTGCTTAAAATAAAACACGAATTAACATCAATCTTAACGATGTTGACATAATTGATGACATAATACATATAGCACATATGTTGTAATCTATGATATTTACCACGGAAACATGTGGTTTCCCGTATATACAGTGTACAGGAGTGCATTAATAACTAATCAGCCTGGTAAGTTTACTCTCTCTTGTAATGAGAGAATGAGTCTGAGAATCAAAATATGCCGAAAAATGGTTTAGTGTTGCTGAAGGCATTTATACTTACATCCTTTCAAAGGATGTTGAATCTTTAGAGAGATATATAGGGCTTACCCAACTTGAATCCTATGTTCTCTGATTAGATGAATTAATATATTTAAAATAAACTTATATTTTTATGTATTTATATGTTTTTATGTATTTATATAACGCTCTTTTCAATGAAAATTATATGTTATAAAATATGAAAACTTGTTTTACTTCCCGCTTATGTTCGATTTATTGACTACATTGATGATGATGGCTGTTTATTCGTCTGGTTGTTGTTATGTAGGCATACTTTCGCTGGTCTGTGATAATTACACAATGTTATAGTAAATTTTTTTTTTAAATATTACCATGTTAATGTAAAATTAACATTGTTATGTTAGAGACATGCTTGACAAAGTGTGAATAAGTTACGTTTTTGGATGAATTGTTAGTTACTTTACTGGTGTTAAGTGTGGTCCTTTGTTAATGTTAACCATTTATTCTTGTTTAAGAAGGGCTAAGTTTGTCTTTGGGGGATTATATTCATAGTTCAGATGATGCTAAGTAAGCTTTATTACTGAGAAAACTTTGTTACGTCAGCATATAGTCGTTGGTCTTTGTATAAAGAACTTGATTTTTGTTATGTTTATTCAAAAGGATAACTCGAAATGTGACCTTAATCAATAGATCAATAGATCACAGATGGTCAGGAGGGTGGCAGGAGGGGAGCTGGATGGTGGTTTGATTTAGGTGATTTACTGCTTTAGGTATGTAAAAACTAAATTTGCAAGTTAAACACTAAAAGAATAAGAAAAAAAATTTTTTTAAAATTTTTTTAAATTTTTTATTTTTATTTATTTAAATTTTTTTTTCTTGATGGTTCTGAAACCATTATTTTCGAAATGCTAGCAGAATCCAATTAACATATGTAAAGGTACACCAACATTGTTCATTTACACAATATTTATAACTCGGCAAACCGCACTGGAAGCCAGCACCAGTGCAGCTGTCCCCTTCTACGCCTCTGAGTCAGGACTCCTTCTTCATTCCTTTCCCTCCTTATTCTCTTTCATCTTCTTCATTCCTATCTTCTTCCTTTCTCTCTTCTCTGTTTTGGCATTCTGTGCCTTTTTTCAGTCGAAGACCCCTTAAGGGGGTCCTGACAACCCTATAATCGGACTTATACCCTAATATTCGAATCTATGAAACCTCGATAACCTTATAAGGACACCAATCATTGTTGTATAACGACTGTTTATAAACTCGCAACCGCAGTGGCTCAGCACCGGTGCCGGAGCCAACTCCTCAGATTCAGCATATCAAGTATTTTAGAAATTCAACTCCTGATCCTCTTCACCAAAATTTTCAGCCAATTCGAACACTTTCGATTTTTTAAGTGGGGTGGGGTCCTCCCTTCGGGGGCCCCGGGGACGTAACCTCGTCTACGACGAGGTTACCTCCCCCTCTAACACCCCTCCAAATTTTAACCAGATACGGTAACTCTAACCCATGTAAATATATATCGAACTCGGAACCGGATGCGAAGAAAGAAACCGCGGCGGAAATAATACCAAAAAATAATAATAATACCGGGACCCCGCTGCGGTGGGTGATGCGGACTAGCCAAGGCAGAGCCGGAACCGGAACCGGAATCGTGGCCAGAACCGGACGCGGCGCAGGAATCGGAGCTGCTGCTGCTAGCCTGCTGCTTGCTGCGCTGCAGAAGCAAACGCGAAAACCACGAAAACAAAGGGCATGAAACGCAATGCACCACGCACGCTCGATCCGCAACGACGCGCACGCCATGTAGAAGGTGAGAACGGATACGTAGAAGGGGTATTAAAACAATCAGAAGTGTTTCCTTCGGAAACACTTCCGACGTAATAATATAATAAAATAATAATAATAATGGTGTTTGTGTATGCGCACGCGCGGCCAGTCTGTGGTCTGTCGGTCAAACAGATCTTCGGTCTGTTTGACCTCCAAATGGTCGGTCGCCAAACCTCGTTAGGCCATAAACTCCACCCACGCAGATCACACGCCCCAAGGGCGTAGCGCTTATATTCGGCAATCCATACCCTCGGGGGTGACGCACCCTTCTATATACATCCTACAGACTTGAAATTTACCGTGTTTCGAGCTTACCATATATAGATTAATATTCCAAGTTTAAAGCAAATATCTCTTATACTTTTTGAGAAAAAGCTGTAGGAGCTCAAAGTGTTCCCAAACTACTATATATATATATATATATAATTATATATATACACCTAATGTAATATATAATATATATATATATATATATATATATATATATATTAATATTATATATTATAATATATATATATATATATATATATATATTATATTATATAATGTGGCGTCTGGTGAAGGGGGCCTGCGACCACCACTGAGGGAGTCAAAGCAGCCCCCCGGGGAGAAAACGCCAATTCACGCGACAATTCTCACTCTCTCAACATCAATCTGTCTTCAGCTAAATGAAGGTGGTTCTTCCAACAGCCGACGCATTAACCCCTTCATTATTGGTGCACCGGAGTGAACTAGTGCCCCTTGGAGTGGCACAACGAACACCCAGCCAGCATTCCATCTTCTCTCAAAGTTGTTCTCCGTGGTAGGGACATTTCGTTTGTAGAGTTGGTTTTACCAACATAATCGTCACAGCGTGCATTACATC
>JABUQX010083016.1:25000-26708 GCA_015478945.1 Trachelipus rathkii | reverse complement strand
TTTTCAGGTTGCTTTCAAGTAGAAAATAAATGATTGAAAAGTGAATCACTTCTAAGAGGGATAGATTGAAAAATATAATGTTCAAAGTCATTATAAATGTAGAAAGAGGAAAAGATGGATAGAAAAGAATATCAAAGAACAATATAAAATTATAGATGATTGGTGGTTTTTACAATAAACCAATCTCAACAGTCACGGGACTGAAAAGAGATTATATAAGTATAATAAAAATATAATCATATATAATATAATAATATAATATACAATAATATATAATATATATACTATATATAATATATATATATAGTATATACTACTATAATATATATATAATATATATATAATATATATATATACTTATATATTATATATTATATTTATATAATTATATAATATATATATATATATATACTATATATTATATTCTGCTAAAAAATAATAATAAAAAATATTTTGCCCAAAAATAAAAAATAATGGAATCATAAGAGGAAATTTTCCTGTCCGAACATTTCACAAAAAATCATGAAAATTTGATGAATTGTTTTCCTCAATGTGAATAAATTTATTCCTTATTTTTATTTAGGTTTATATAATTTAATTATTATTTATATATTTATTAATATTAGGTTAGTTTAATTATGATAAAATAATTAATTATTAAATAATTAAATAATTAATGATAAAATAAAATAATAATAATTATAATATTATTTAAGATCATATTTATATTATGTCTTATTTACTTTAAATAATAATGATAATAATGATAATAATAAATATAATAATTATTAAGATCATATTATATTAATGTCTTATACTTTCTTGTATATAAAATGTTATTTTAGTTATTCTTGCAACAAACATTTAGAGCTTTTCTTCAAAAGCACAAATTAAGGTTTTTTTAATGTTATTATATAGTATAATATATATATATATATATTATATATATATATATATATACTATATATATATAATATATATATATAATATAATAATATATATATATTATATTATATATATATGTGTGTGTGTGTGTGTGTGTGTGTGAGAGATGTGTGATGTGTATGGGAAACAAATATCTACCGTACTATTAACACAATTTATTCCTATGAAATGAGAAGTTTAAACGATGGCAAGATATATAAATGTTATTAGTTTACCGATAATTTGTAATATATTTAAAAAGTCTGGGAAAAGATTTTTATTTTAAAACGTTGGAAAGGTCTCAAAATTATAAACCTTTTTTCAATTTTAAAAAAAAAAAAAAAATCGGCAAAAAACAGAACGTGGTCATTAATCAATAACTTTTTTTTCCTTCCGATTAAATGAGGAGAGAGATACACCAATTTTGTCTTATCTTCGAAACACCTGTCTGGTCTAATATATATATATATATATATAATATTATATATATATAATAGATAATAATAATATATATATATATAATATATATATAGTATATATATATATATATATATATATATATATATATATATATATATAATATTATATTGGCAGTTGGCCTTGGAAGCAAATGTCAGAGACAGAAAAACGCTCGAAATTGTTTTAGAACTCGTCAGGTAGTCTTTTCTTTTATTTTCACACTGCGGATGGAATAATGAAACCATCTGTCAAACTTTCCTGTATATTCTTGAAATCAAAATGTTCCCCCTATTACTGACTACTAAACTTATTTAGCACCATTTTC